>NBZA01004021.1:9143-29799 GCA_003054995.1 Aleochara bilineata | reverse complement strand
ATTGCAGTCACGTGCAAGCAGTAGGTATATTATACCTTACTCCATCCAGTCTTTGAAGGAAGTGAAGTAGCAGGCAGCAGCAGAAGCACTGAGCAAGGGAGTAAATTCAAGTGCAAGCTCAAACTCAAGCGCAAGCGTAGGATGGTCATTAGTTCGGCGCTGTACTTTTATAAACTATGATTTACGGCGACTAACTATGAATATTATACCTACGACCAACTGCTTGGGCTTGAGCGCAAAAGAAGACAAATTGCTGCCCATCGACCGAACCCAGTCATGGAGCTTTCAACTCGACTCAACTCAACTCGTATCCGCGTTTTCGCTGAAAAAAGTAAAATTAGCAAGGAAGGTGCCCTTGCCTGCTTTCTGAACTTGAACTTGCTTGGGTTGCGACCAGTTTGGGCATTAGTGCCAAAGAAAGAATGTTGCTTGTCTATCTATTAGTCTTATTAGTTAAGTGAAGTTAAGTCAGTCCTGTCGAGTGGAAACCAGTTGCCTGTTTGCTTGCTTTTAATTGCCTCATCTCCGCTCTGGGAGTGACAAATTTTTCAATTACAGTCTCGTTTCATTCCAGTCCAGTCTATATAGTCTTGTTGCCTTGTAGGTATTGCGTTCAAGGTATTATCGCATTAGTCTCATGCATAAACTATCGCCCTGTGAGCGCAAACGCAATTTGATAATACGTAAAGTAAAGTGACAGACACATTTTCAGGGCATTGCAGGGCGCGGGCGCTCCGAAGTGATATCGATTGCTAGGCGTGCGCACATTAATACGTGATATTTTATTCATTATGTCAATATATTAGCTAAGTACATACCTACATACATACAAACACAGAGTGTTTCTTTGAATATGCAAAAGTAAAGAACGTAAATGCTCAATGAATATTTTCATTTATGGTGCTGCACTCCTTCCTTTTGAGGAAGCTGAACCAAGATGATGATGATGATGAAGAAGAAGTGAGTATGTACTTGTGTAAATACGTGGCTCATAGTTGGGAATTACTCACTCTGAGCGCACAAGTGTGTTGGGAGCGCAATTGCAATGAAATTGAATCCTCAAGCAAACAGCAGAAAAGACACGCAAAGAAGAAGAACAAGAAGCAAGAGACAAGAGGCAGGCAGGCAGGCAGGCAACGAAGTAGTCCGCTTTGCTCGGTGCCTGTCGAAAGTTAATTACGGCAATTTCGTATTATACGCGGACGTGTTGCATGTAGAACTAAACTAAACTACGCGGTCGACTTCAACCCAAGAACGTCTTGTACTCGGAGTCCGGTTCCTCCGGCGCGCACCACACCACACTACACCACGGCCGTTCCGGCTGCATTCACATTCACGTTTCCATCTGATGAATTGTTGGTATATGCACCAAGCAACAGCAGCAATAGCAGTGTATGCATGTAATAAAAAGCCTCTTCTTTCCTCGCAGGCAGCCAGGAGCGTGCCGGGCCGCGATCGCAAGCCAAGAAGACGACTTCCTGCACGGCACGTTGCCGGTCGCGTACGTCGTACTTCATTTTCGTGGATTACACATGCTCATTATGAATCTATCAGACGAATACTACTACTGCTAGCGAAGATTCCTTCTTATCCATATCCTTCTTCTGGTTTTTCAAGTCAATTTTATTGCTTTTTTACTTCAAATACGTGTGGCGGAGAGGCGAAATCGAATACGTAATAATTTATTAATATTAATATGGAAGGCACGTAATAAGTTCCGAGAGTTATTTCTGATAAGCGGCGATAAATTTCCCCAGCAAGACGGTGCGCGGTGGTCTCTGGCTATTGTTGAGTATTCCCGGAATGTCCATTGACTTTACATGAGCATTGCCTAATATTCATACAACTTATCGAAAAGTTTCAAAGCCTGAGGTCAGCAAATACAAATACAAAGCAGTTACTTTAAGAACCACTAAGGTCATTAGGTGATATTCGCAGTCGTAAGTTTAGCGCGTAATTTACGCGATAGGCAAATACGAGATAATAAAAAATATTGCCAGGCAGTACGCAGTGAGCAATGTAGTTTTTATATCGTATTATAGCGGAGCTACTATAGTTCCATCGTTAAAGTCTAATTGCATTGCAATGAAATAGCAACCCAACACACAAAGGAAATAAACTTCTGTATAAACTAAGCTAGCCTTAGCTATGTATCTAGTAATTATCCCATTTGCTTGAAACACTAATAAATTGTCCGCTACGTACGTACGTACACTATGTGTTGCGTTACTTTACTTGGTTATTCAATAATTAAAAGTATGTTGAACTAATGCATAATTAACAAATGACAAATTTCTCTCCAGCATGGCTGTGGCTTAGAGAAACAGAAAAAATATCGATGTAATAATGCGATGCGGTTGAGCCACCATCAGCAGCAGACCAGAGTTTAGCTATTGATTATTACGCTGCAGGCATGTTTCAATTATTCTGGAAATAATTCTGAAATTACTAAGCGCACCGCGTGTGTCTTTCTTTCTTTCCTTAGTTCGATTCACGTCTCCAGGAAAACGCGTCGAGTCATTGTGTAATGAAACGATACCTCTGAGGAAAAACTGGAGAAAAATTCAATTTACTTGACGTGTGTGCGCATTTTTCTACGAATCGATTGCCTATCCATTCCGCGTCCTCGGCCGCGTCTAACGTATCAATGACTCGTCGACTCGACTCGCCTTGCCCATTGTTCACTTTTTTCTATTTTCGGAGTATTCCTCGACTTGATATTACTTATTTCATTACAGCATTACACTCTCTACTAATTTTAATTGCGCTTGCAATTCCACTTCAAAGTCGTGTCTATGAAACGTAATGCAATGCAATGCTATTGCATTTGCAAATTATATCAGAATCATCATTAAAGTTGCGCTTGAGTGAAACGAAATTAACTCAGATTTCTGTTCATTTGTTCACTGCTTTGCCTCGCATTGCATTGCATTGCTTATCCCATTGCAAATTCATGATAATTCCAGCCACTCGCCATCCAGTCAGCAGCAAGACTACTACAGATGTAGATGTAGACGTAATTTATTAAGGATTGTAAAATAAAATCACAAAACAGTAGCCAACAGTATGGAATTTTTCTTGCTACGACTTTCTAGTTTTCGCTTTGTCCCCTTGCCAGAGCAAGCAATAAATGGTAATAAATGGTAATAAACTGCCGGTCATTTTATAGTGTCATCGAGTGCCGCCTTCATAAATGCTCTGCCATGCTCTGGCATTCTTGTGCTTGGATATAGGCCAAACAACAATACAATACAATGATACAAGCCAGAAGCCAAAAACAAGAATGTGGGGCTTGACGAATTTCAACAAGACTTACGGGTGGTGGCGATGCCAAAAGTGTATTGTTCGGCATATTTGTCTTCGTATTCGTGTTACAACAATAACAAGGCAAGGCAAGAAGAGACGAAACAGTAGCTCAGTGGCTGTAATAATAGCACAATGCGCTAAAATTTACTTTACTTGAAACGACATGGCAGTAATATTATTATTACACCGCGTGCAGAGTGCGTGGCGATGCGATGGTGTGTCTGCTGAAGAGACGAGACGAGACTAGACAAGAAGAAGCAGCAGCAGCATAGAAAGGCACGCAGTTGAACGTTGAAAGTGTTAAATTTCCTGCCTTAACGCGACACAACCAACCGTTTGTAAATTAATACTTTGAGGATGAAACTAACATGTGCACTACTCATCGCACATCTTGTAGCTGCTTTTTTTCATGCCCCATGTGAAGAGCACATTTCTAAAAAGTACCAATAACTGTATACTTATAAAACGAAAGCAATTTCTATTTCACCTTTTCGACAGGTTTGCGGTTGGGAACCGAATATTAAATATTATCCCAAATAAAATTTTATTAGGGTGGTAAGTCATACAAGTGCACGAACGATCGAACAGTAACGGTTCGACCGTCTTGTTCTCGTTTTTGCCGCTTTTCCTTCACTCCACCCGCACCAGAACACGACCAAACGAACGAACGAACGATGCGAGATGGCACGTTATAAACGTGCGGTTTTGCCTTTGAATGCATACGCAACCACCACTAGCCTACCTAAAGTAGCCCAGCATCGATTCTCCTTCTTGCTGGGAACCAGCTTTACTCTACTCTGCGCTCTGCTCTGTTCTTTTTGCCGGGCACATGCATCGTCTATCTATCGGCTGGACCCATATTGAGGCTAGATCTGAATTTATGTTAATAGCACCCCAATAAAGATGTCACGATCTGTGTCCTGTCCTACAAGCAGCCAGCAGCCAGCAGCCGCGTTACAACCAAATCCAAGAATTATGAGTGGCAATCTTCAATGCTCAACTGCAAGCTCAAGTCTTAAGTCAGCTTAACTTGGTGATATTTATCAAAATTCATCCGAAGAAGAAGAAGACGTCTTTATAATTGAACGCGTTTCATTCCAGACTGGAATTTTTCTTGAGAATCAGTAGAAAAACCACGACGAGGCGAGGCGTTAAGTAGGAAGTAATATGGTCAATAAGTGGCAGCCATTCATAATAATAAGTCATGCTAAAGTGAGCAGGGCAAGAGCAGGACAAACTAACAGCGTATATTGGATGTGAATGAATAATTAGGTGCGCGTTTGCCTTAGAGAACGATTTTCAAGATTGGAGATTTTTAATTTACTGCGAGTGCCGAGCGCCGAGAGAATGAGGATGAGGATGAGAAGGTTAATTGAATTATTCGGCTCACTCCGTCAGCGAAGAAAAGTAATGAGCGCTCTGCCGAAGAAAAAATGAATGAGAATCACGCAGAAGCTGCGTTGCGCTGCGATGCGCTGCACTCCAATCGCAATCAACTCAATCCACTGACAGCAGCAGCAGCAGTGGCTACCTACTCTTCAAGATGTAAATTTTGATTTATGCTCATTTCCAAATCGATTAAACGCGCGTCCTACTGTGAGACGAAGCATACCGCTTCTTCTTGCGACCGAAATTTTCATTTTACTTTCGTCAGACGCCCGCCGTTACTCGAAGGCTATATAATTAAACGAATGAATATTAATTTCCTCATCCGCGGAACGACGCTTAACTATTAGCCAGCACACAGCAAGGCTTGCGTATCTATCACGCGAATATCTAATTCCTGCCGGAAATGTAGGAAACATTGATTTCCTTTCCGTTGCCGTTCCGTGCCGCCTCCGGCCGTTTTCGCACGTGCAATACAACAACCACCAAGCACGGGCAGTATGAAAGGAAAGAACTGCTGGAAAATCATTATTCAATTCAATTCGCACGCGTGGAAAATCGCCATCGCGCTGCGATTTGCGATTATAATCAGGAACGAACGAACGAACGAAGGAATGAAATGAAACGAAACGGAATGAAATTGAATGATTTGCTGATTTCCACTACCGATTGTATGAGTGTTAAAACTTCTTTGTTATTTTTGGTCTTAAGTCAAGTCCAATGCGTACAAAAATATCCCGAATGGCATTTGTCCGCGGTATTTTCGTATCGCTCTTACCACACCAAAGCCAAGCCAGAGCTTTGAAGATGCAAGACAGTCGCCAATAAAGTTTAGAACGTAGAACGTAACATAAATTTAATGGCCTGGCCTGTCCTCTGATGTGGTTTTTTATATAACTTTGTGTATACATTTCAACTGTTTTCTATAAAAAGGCCCAAAGCTTAAGCCGTAAGCTCAAAATTGATTTGCAACGGGGGCATTAGAAACCCCATCAAACAATTACAATAGACAAATGACTTGTCTTTAGATAGAGGATGTCTCCATCCGGTTACCAAAGTAAAGCAACGTCTTAGGAATAAGAAAAAGTCAAATAAATTTAAAGAGGTTTCTATAGCTGTCCAAATATTTGCTCGCGCTTGAGCTTGCGAACAATCTGGGCTGAGCTGAGCTGAGCTGAACTTGTATGGCAATTAATTACGGACTAAGCCAACTGCGCGTAATTTGGCGAAATTGTCATGTCAATCGCCGGCGTGACAATAGGCGAACGCATGTGACTGGAACTGAGAGGAGAGACATGGATGGCATTGTCTCGTCTCGACGCCAGAGGCAGATAGAGGCTCAATTGCATTCATCGACCGATTGGCTTTGCGCAATATGTCTCTATCTATAAAATCTATTCATCCGCGCGCCAGCCAGCATTTGGCAGTGCCTTCAGACAATCAGTAAATACGAGTGTGTGGAGTGCGTGCGTTAGCATGCACATATTCTGTAGTTATACCGAATGCAATCACATATTGTAACCCAACTCGCATTGCGATGTGATGGGATGCAGTGTAGTGCAAGGCCGTGAAATATCACATTTAATGCATCATTTGTCGCGTATTCATAGAAATTCTATAGACGTTCTGTGTTCGCTGGCTGTGACTCAATAGCCATTGTCACTTGCGCTTGCGCTTAGCACTTGTATGAGTGTGTCTGCCGCTTGATATCTATATTAATCGAGACGAGACAATTACTTAAGTGCACTTTTTATTGTATTTCCGCTTCGGCGACTCTAACTCAAACTCTCATTCTCATTCAACTCGATTATTCTTCACACAGCGCCAGTGCATCGCAGCACTATGTTGTTGTATCAATTTGTAAGGGTTGCTCCTTCAAAGCAAGTTTTAGATTAACATTTTCTTTTTGAGTCTGGATGGTATGGTGCTGAGACTAACAATTTTAATCAAACAGCATGTGGTTGTGCTTGGTCTTGATTTAAGTGGCCCACGTCTTTAAATATTGTTCTTCCTTAAGAATACATACTTTCTGGGAGAAATACAATGTACTAATGATCCAGATGATCTCTTTCAATCTTCCTGAATTCCATGCAATAAAACGACATTTTGCGAATGGATCAACCGCAATAAGACCACAAACGATCGCATCGCATCGCATCGGGGCATTTTCTGCTCTTCCGTATTGGCCATCCGACCGGAAGTCGTCTGTGATGTCTTTGGTCGTAAACGGAAAACCAAGGAAACGAAACTGAATGAGAAAATACGAAAACACCGAGAATAAGAGGATAAACCGCACAAGCGAACAGACGGACGGATGAACGGACATGGACGTTGAAATAAATTGTGCGCGCATATAAATTAGAAATATTCGTTCGGTTGCCATAGCATTGGCAGTGTCTTCAGCTAGCACCAGCAATTCAATGCAATGCAAGGCAACGCCAACACGAATTGCAACGCATTTACATTCAGACGACCGACAACAGACCTCTATGTTGACGTCGACGACACCGGCACCGGCGATTGCACGCGGATTAAGGAGCGGTCGCGCAGAAGAACAACTTGCAACTATAAACGCATAAATGAAGCCGCTCTGCGTTGCGTTGCACTGCGCTGTGCTGCGACCCACAAAGAAAAATCTATAAAATAGAGCGTTCACCGTTATAATAAACTCTGGCCGGGCGCGAGGCGCGGAGAAAGACCTAGCAAGCTCAGGTCTTCTTGGATTCTAATTCATTCGTTGCAGAGCACTCGGTGGAGTGTAAATGTCACAGACAAGTTGCTGAGGAGGCGAAGAGTTAGGTGCACCTCACCTCAGCTGGCTGCACGCAACCGGCAAGGCTCGCCGAAAGCAGGAAACTGGACTGGTTATCGCAACTATTTATGCAAATCTTTGCATTTTATCAACTTCTTCTTCAGCTTGAGCCTTGCTGGCGACGACGCAATGCAATGGCACTAACACTTCTTTGGCAAACGCATCTGCATCTCGTGTTCTGCTGTGTTCAAAGTCACAAACATTAATTACCAGCATGAACATTTATAAATATTTATATTGTAAATATCCACGGCGTTTGGCGGCTCTGGTCGCGGAATACGAATACTTATACCTACAGTAAATAAATATCGTGCTTCGCGTTTAAGGCTCGTTAATGCCTTATATCGCGAAACAATGGCAGCGCTAATCCGAGCGCCTATTGAGTCATAACAATGCGCTCTCGGTCGATTTGAGTGCGATCTAGTTTATTGCATAGCCCATTGTTTAAATATTTATGCAGAGCGGTAATATAATCATAGATACCCATACCTATTGACTGTCTGATATTCTGAGACGAAATGAAAACTGAATCCCTTTTAATTCAATATTATAATATGTACATACGTGTACATACACATTGAATGCCTAATTTCTAATGAAAATAATTATTTTGTTTGCCAAGAGCAGTGGGTAGTATTCAGTAATAATTAATTACGGTAATACATTAACGGGTGTCGCCGTCGCCCGTGTTGGCGGTTTTCGATCAAATTATTCGATTAGAACGCGAAAATTGTGGTAGAAGCACCGCACGTGCCTTGCTCCTGCTCCTGCTCTAGTATAGTATGTCGCCTATATTGACACATAATTTCCCAAAATGTTTGTTTGCTTTTCCCTCGAGTGCTTCAGACCAGCGCAAAATAATTTTTCTCTGTAGGTTCTTCAGCAATAGCAATGCAATAGCAGTTGCAGACTTCAACGACAGACAGATAATCAATAAGGCAAATCATGTAAAATATGTTTAATGACATGTGATTTAAGCGACGATAGATGGAAAATAATGAGCGGATTGCTTTACTTCACCGCTCTTTGCATATGTACATAGCGAGCGAGCGTTGAGTTGAGTTGGCTTGCTGCAGTCGTCGTCGTCGTCGTTGCGCACCTGATTGATGTCGACTTTAAAATGCTGAAAGGCTAAAAGGATCGCCTCATATCGTATGCAACAAGACAAACAATCCTCAACAACCAACGAACGAAATTCCCATCATCATCATCATAAAATATAATCACTTGCATGTCACTTTGCATGAACTTTTCAAGAATACGCAACAAGAATGACAATAATTCGTTACTTATAATCTTATTGGAATTATAATGATCGTGTCTTGCTTCTTCTTTTCTCTTCCTCTGAGTCGTTGCGTTGCGTTGCGTTGTGCGATTGCTAATTAACAGTTAGATTGCTGTGCGCTTTAATTAAGCTGAGACACGTGCAGCCGCACGAAAATCAGGTCAACGTAGGCACCAATCGCTCAGCTGTATGTTATGTTATCTTATTTTATGCAGTTTAATGGTAATGATATTGTTATTTGAACATTTCCGCGTGTCTATTACACACACCGCACCGCACCGGACGGACATCACATCTTATGTTTAATGTTGCAGAAACTTATAATTGGTCATGTGCTGTGTATCATAACTGTTTTTTTGTCGCGCCTGTCCATCCATTACCGTAATCGAACGTTTTTTACGAGAGTGATGGAAAAAGTGATGAACGAATTGAATTTAATGCGAATTTAAAGGGACTCGGAAGCGACCAGCGACATGCGCGTATTAATATATAAATTGGTTCCGTGAGTTGCTGCTTGCATACAATAATCGAGTGTGTAATAGAGTAAACTTTTTGAAATCTCGCCCAATTTCCCTTTTAATCAACCGCACCGCGTGGTAGTTTTAAAGCGCGAACGTATATAAAATTCATAGAGCGCCCTATTTAATGCGCCGATTAAAAAACAATCCCGCAATGCGTTGCGCTATGAAATATTTGATGCTCTATTATGCGACGATTTCACTGGATGCACGTCCGGTCTGGTCCAGTGCAGTGCAGTGTGTTGTATCTATCTATCCATGCAGTGGCGTTGCATAAAAAGCGATTACGCACCCAGCCGGCTGAGTGTAATTTGCATGCATTTTCCGGTGCTTTCCCCAGAGTTTTTCATTGAATGCAGGCACGAATTGCGTGATTTTCGAATCGCCCAAAGACTTATACGCGTATTTTTGCGGAAAATCACATCCGATTGGGAGGAATTTGTATAATTAACTGACTCTACTCTGCGTGATTTATACGCCATAAAAATGCAAATTTCAACGAATTTACCTAATAGAAACTAAATAGTTTTAGCAAAAAGTCACTCTCCTGATTAATGCCATTGTACTACTAGAAATTCGTCCATAAAAAGCAAAGCAAAGAAAGAAACGACGTTGAAAAAAAAAGAGCTAAAACCGAGCTCATTATGCATAAATTGTTTGTATTCCACATGCAAGCAGCGATAGCGTGTACATATTTTAGCTTTTAACAATGTTTTTAGTGATATGCGCCTCTCTATCAAGCTCACGCGGTGGCGGTGGCGGTAGCCGCCTTCAGCCTTCACGCAGCTAGCTAGCTAACAGCTTTCTATTTACATATCGTGCATTGAATTACGCGTAAACACACAAAATGCACAAAACATTGCATTACGTCGTACGCCAACAAACAAACGCAAACCCGAGCGCAAGTGGAAACAAAGCCCAACGTATAGAAATTGTTTTCCTCGAGCAAGAACAAGAGCAAGCCCAAGCCGCAAAAGCGCCAAGTGTAAAACGCAAAAATGTGTTTATTAGCTTCGAAGTCATGCAAGTGCAGTTCAACTTACTCGCTTTTGCTGTAAAGTGTTATTCACGTTATGACATATTATATTATATTATGACTGGCTGAGTGAGTGAGTGACTCATATTATGTTATTCCAGTAGCAATAAGCTTTTTCTGTTTTGTGTTGTTTGGCTTTTTAATTGAAAAATGTATCATTGGATTGGCTTTCCATTCCATTCTTTTCGTGCTGTTACATTATTCGTGTGATAAATGTAGCGATGAGTGTATGTATGTGTACCTGTACATAAACATGCGAAAAACCAAACGCGTTCTCGTTCGGGGAAAGAACAGCGATAATTAACAAACAATGGAGCGGAAGCAGAAAGTGTGCAAGTGTACAAAAGCCAGGCAAAAGCCGCAGCGGCAAATGCCTGGGAGCAAGCAAATATTCAACAAATTATTAAAGTCCCAGCACAGCGCGAGCGCGGAGGTTGAACAATGCGCGCCGAGAAGAAATGATGATAAATAAACATTGAGAGGGCTAGAGGTTAAGACTAAGATTCACCCGCAAAAATGTTCGCCTTTTTCGCCAAGTTTTCCACTGTAATTAACCCAGAATCTTGTCACAGCACATTTTAATGAAGGAAAAAGATCCACCCAAAGTTTAACTTTGCCCAAGTTTCACCAAGTGATAGTTGTTCAAATGAAAAAAGTTTCTTGTCGGCATAAAACAGGCTTAATTTAATCCCCGAGTGCCATTACTCACAAGTTTAAGACCTAGACCGGCCGCAAATCCAACGGAATGGACATTCGGCGAAGATGTCGCGTCGCGTAAGGGTTAAGACAGGGTTAAGATCTACGTCTCACGGACGGGTTGGATTATGTCTAATGATGACCACAATAATGCTCTAACTATATCAAGATCTAACTCACTTACGTGTGCATTCAATCCAAGGATCCATCGATCAGTGCAATGCCGAAATCAATCAAGCATGTAGGCGGCGCCGATGATAATCGAGTATAAATAGAAACCTAATTATAGATTGCAGAGGTACGCGCGCGCCTCCAAGATGATATCACGACAGGCACCGTTACGCCGTTACTCAGCCTGCCTGCACTTCTTTCACACAATTGACAATATGCACTCTGTCCGTTCTTCGTCCAAGCGAAATGATTATTAAACGACGCAATTTGTATTAATTCTCAACGCGATTCACATTTCAAGCGATTGATTTGCTTTTCTATCGATTCGAATCACATCCAATCAACGATTGTATAAATTAAGACACTAAATGGATTCTTTTGTAAGGTCTCCAGTCCCCAATCACACAAATTGCTGCTAGCCCATAGCATTTCCTGCCTGGATGGGTCTTTAGCCAATCGATCGATCACCATATAGCCGCTGTACACAGTTTGCTGCATTATCCACTACCACGCACTACTAATCCATAATTCTACATCAATCTAATTGCACGCCGCGACCGCGATTAATAAGCCAAGAGGCTGCCCGATGCCTCGTGCTCGTCGACTGGAGTAAACAATTTCGGACACGTTTAGTTCCTGTCTGTGTGACGTGCGCTATTATCATAACACCTGCTGCAGTAACACAGACTGAATTTTTGTAATAAATAAACACACAGTGCCATCTTAGAAGTTGAATTTAAGTTAAATATT
This sequence comes from Aleochara bilineata, assembly GCA_003054995.1. Classification (NCBI taxonomy): domain Eukaryota; kingdom Metazoa; phylum Arthropoda; class Insecta; order Coleoptera; family Staphylinidae; genus Aleochara; species Aleochara bilineata. Next base: position 17,839 of record NBZA01004021.1, on the reverse strand, counting down.
CGAATGGCTCATCATGTTTTGCAAATTTCAAACTAAAATCTGGTAAGTATTCAGGATTCAGTTTTAGAATCGCTCAGTTCAGCCAATTAGACAAGTTTGACTCGGCATGCTTGCTCTGCGGTGGTAAAAGTGCAGCCAGAACTGCAATAAATTGCCGAGTTATCCTTTGAAGCACCAGAAGGGATTGCGCGCGTGTACTTACAGCGATTTACCACTTTGAATCCGCATTCGAATCCGGACTAATGCCGACCGTCGGCCGCCGCCCGCCAAGTTTAGTTTAATTCCGTAAAATTGTGCCGAATGCTAGAGGACAGGCGGGCGGTTCTCATGAAAATTAAACCAGACCGAGATGGGCTGTGAAATCGACTCAACACTTCATTGTTCTTCACCACTTCTTCGCCTGAGCTTGCGTCGGCTATTGTATTGTTTTATCGTAATTATAGCTCACACATTTTAGTACGTATCAGGTATTAATTTCAAGTACGACCTATTGACCTACAGTATATTGTGTGGGAGACACATTTCTTCCTGTTCCTCCTTAAACAAATTCAAACACAAGTTGCTTTCGAAATTATTAAAATCGAATAAATTCTTGTTGAATGTGACACTGGATTTCCATTTTAAATTCATATCGCTAATAAACAAGTCATTGACTTCGTAATGAAATAACATTGGTATGCTAACTAATGCAGAGTTTAACAAATATTTCACGATTCCGAATGTAGCCGTTGACACTCACCGTTGGACGCGTTGAGCTTGTGCTTTATGCGCGGCCCGAAAAAAGCCCGAGGATGATGATGATTAGTAAAACGATCGTACAAGTTGTCCGATTCGTACAATTTGTGTTTACATCACGGACAAGACATGCCATGCGAGAGCCAGAGCCAGAGCCAGCTCATTATCATTTATTTATTGCCATTGAGCATTCAGAGCTATTGGGAAATGACTCTTTCTCAACTGCAAACAGCCGCTTGCCTGCCTGCCTTTGGTTCCGGTTCATTTGATTGTGACTGCACGGATCAGCGCGATGATTACATTGATGGCTTCATTACTATCGAATGTGAACTCTGGTAGCACAGGCGCAAGCGGTGGAGTCATTAGCGTTAGCATTGCGTGTCATGTAAGACATTGATTTTTCTTTCGGTTGCTGTTGCGCTTCATTTAAACAATAACCCGATAAGCTGTAGCCAACAAGACAAGACATACACATGTTATAAATTTGTCTACTGATAAACTATTCAACTCTTTGTTTTATCTTCTCTGCTGGCTAAGAATAAACACTCCAATTAATCAATCTTATTGAGTAAGTTGTGCGATTGATAAAATTACAACCAATTTGTACGCGATTTTCCACCTGGAGTGCTAATTAAAAAAGTTTGCGCGTTTGCCGATCGTTATTTCTTTCTTAATTGAACAGCTTGACCTGCTTTCCTTCGTCCTTCGTCTTTCGTCTGCAGACAAGGTTAGTTCATGTTCAGGTACAAATATTTGAAAAAGCTGGAAATGTCTGGATTCGATGATAGGACGAAGCGACTAATGATCGAAACATTGAAGCGTTGGCGCTTAACGACTTTTGTCGCAAGTCGGGGCCACCGTGTACGCGGCGCGGCGTAGAGTGAAGTAGAATTTGAAGAAAAAGCACTGCCAAGGCGCAACATGTCGATGTGATCTATGTGTGCGGCTGATAAAAACTATCAGCGTGACAAATTACTTAAACTCATCTGTCTGTCGTCCGGCAGTGCCGGTTGCTTGAAATTAAACTCTCTACAAGTATACAAGTCTGCGACTGCGACTGCCGTCTTTTATCTTATTTCTTTTCTACAAATTGCAGCGCGCTTTAGCATACACATGTTTGTTCTTCTCCTCGAGTAGAATTTTTCCTCAACTGAAGTGAAGTGAGTGAGTGAATGTGTTTGTTTTGGCTTCTTTTATCTTATTTTCCGTGTACATGTCAAGTCATATTAAATTTCTGCCCAAGTTCAACGACTTGAGATAAGATGCTGAAGTTTGTAAGTATTTAAAAATGCGACTCTAATGATGAAAATCAAATCAAATAGGAGTTTGAGTTGAAACTGAAAAGTAAGTGGCCGAAGGGGTAGGAAGAGAAACTTCTTTACTTCTTCTTCTTCTTCTTCTTTTGCTTAAGCAAAGCGCAAGTGCAATTTTGATGAGGTTTTAATAAGTCGCGCGCGCGCCAAGAAAGTCAAAGTCAAAGTGAAAGAAGTTGCGCGTTTTTCAGACGAGCCCCCGGGGTGCTCCGTCACTCCTTGATTACGAATGCCTGTCATTAGCGTACTAGTGCTGCTGCAGGCGCTGCTGGAGCTGGGATTTTTAATAAATTTCGCCTAAGAAATGAGCATTCATTGTTGCAAAGTAAAGTGCGAAGATGTCATTAAATAATCTAATCGCGATCTTCTTTCTCTCAGAGTCTTAGTCTTAGACAGACATGCAATTTCCTCATCGCCTTGCCAGTCAACTGGAAGATTCGCAAGAGCGCCAGTGAGTTAATTAAACACCCGTTTTGTTTCAGTAATGATCCACTCTTGACGGCAAAGACGCTTATTAACTTGGCGCTGGCTGGCTGGCTGGGGTTTTATTAATAGACGTGCGTTGTTGTCGCGACATTTTTCATAAAATTTCAACACTTTCTGCTGCCTGCAGTTCACGTTCACTCGAGTTCGCTTCAGTGGACGAAAGAAATATGTACCACACACGCAGGCACGCTAAACGCTCGCTGCTGCAGCTCCACATGCACGTCATTAACGGATGATTAATCGGTGCGAGAAACTTTCGCAACGCAACAAGAGTTTAGTTCGTTCTTCTCTACAATCAGAGGCATTGCATTCTCTCATCGCCCGCCAAGTTCACGAGTTTGACTTGACTTGACTCGTATTGTTATGTTAGAAAAAGTTGCCTTCTTCGTACGCTACTTTAAATCATATCGTGTGCTATTTTTCACTCAAAAATAATTAATAATTTCCATGATAATGCACGCTGGCTGGCTGGCCAAGCGAGAAAATGCAAATATCGCACGTAAAAATGCAATTTTTCTTGCGAATCCACAGTTCGGATATAAATCTCTTCTAATGTGCGCAAGTTTTAACTGAAAGTGCTGTTTTATGGCTTGAACGGAAGGAAAACTTTGGTGCGCCACGCACTATCATTTCATTCTATAAATTCAAGAGCAAATTAATTGCTAGAAAGCGAGCGAATTCTTCGATTAATAAAACGCTGACCCATCGACATCACAATGCCACCTCTAGTCAAACTAAAAACAATACAATTCTTCTTAGAAAATTTGTCTTGAGAGCATATCATGGCTCTTTTCTTGCAAGAAAATTGACTAAGCTTAATATCCCGTAGATGCATTTTAATTTCCTGGGCATGCATCGCCCACAGAGTAAATTTATGCAGTCGAGAATGTTCATGTGTGTTATTGTTTTTTTCGCTAGCGTCTTGCAGCCTTGCCGGACTACAGAGAAGGAAATTGGATCGCTGGGCAATATATTAAGACGCGCACTGGGGTTTGGCCGAAACGCCCGCGCCCGTTGCTCGTTCGGATTAATATCGAACTTTACTACAAACACATTTGTTTCAATATGTTGTTCACGATACTCTCGAGAATCCCGAAGCACGAAGCCCGAGTGACTCCCGATGCACAACAATGTTTGCCAGCTTGGTCGTGTTTCGCTCGAATTCCCTGGCAGAGCGCACGCGAGTTTCCGGATAAATGTGCCAGTCCCGGCGAGTCACTTGTCAGTGTGGGGGAGAAAAATTGCGTCGAAATGGCAGAAGAACAACACCGATAAATACTCTTTTTTTCTGCTTTCGTACTGCGTTTTGTCCGCCCGTATATCGATTGCTTGCACACGCAAACGGATGGATGATAATGAGTGAATTCTTATAGATAGATAGATAGATTAGGTGGACATGGAGTGTAACCCTTGCCTAGAGTGCCTTAAGTCTCGTATCTTGTAACGCTGGGCATGTGTTCTGGACTGGATTTCATTCCTGGACCATCTCATGCATCGCGATGTCGTTCCTCCTCTTTCTTTTGCAAGAGCCTTGAGATGGCCCGATCCAGTCTGAAAAACCGGGTAGTTACTGAGCCAAGCGATAAAAATGTGGATTGTTTTCTAAGAGAAGAGCTGTTTTACCAATGCAGGCAATTTCCCCTGGAAGGACAGTGTTTAGTGGATCCATATGTAAGCTCATCTTGAGCGGCGAATATGATCAAACTAGAATAATAGAGTTTGCCATTAAATCGGGCGTAAATATTGCTGAACAAGTAAGAGCTTAGCAAGGAGGAAATGTAAAGCACATGCACAGGCGCAAGCGAATATGTGATGGATGCGAGAGGAAACGAGTTTAAAGGAAATGAAATTACAAATTACAATTCGCAATTTGCAAATATCCAGCAAACGGCTGCGGTGCGTGCAGCCGAATTAATTCACTCACTAGCAACCACCCCGTGTATCCGCATCGCGCATTCACATTCGCAATTATTACTCAACGGGTGAAAGCTTACGGATTCATTTGCGAAATTAATCTGCGCCAATGTGCGTAATGAATGCCGGATTGATTAAAAGCACGTGCACACGCACCCGGACGCACTCGTTGATAAATTTCCGACGTTATTAACAAATTCATTGCGTTGAATTATTGTTGATTTCTTCTTGGTGTCAATGAGCGTTCGCTTCGCGGACACAAGATACAAGACGCAAGTGTCTGCAGAGATTACCAAAGAGATAAATTCCTCTCTTATTTCTTATATATTTTGACGGGACATTTTGTTATTTTTGTAGTATATCTACGTATCATTTTACACTTAACACCGAAGAAACAGCAAGAAGACCAAGACCGCCTGCTTGTTTGGTGTTCTTCTTGGCTTGGTATGGCATGTGCATGCAATGCACGCAGAGGCCAGCTGTAAATAAAGCATTTCGGCTTCTTGGAGATTACACATGCACGCGGACATAAAATACACGCTAAACGAAAATTAACAACTTTTCGAAGCAACCGAGAGATTGTTTCGGACAAGTTAGGGTGCCTTCTTCTCTTCTTCTTGGCATGGCAAGGCAATGCAATGCATTCGTGGGTCGTTCTTCATCGCCCAAGCCAAGCCAAGGCAAGCAAACAACAAGTGTGGACGTTTGTTTTCACCAGTGCTGTCCGTGCAGATTGCCATCGCCATCGCCATCGCCTTGCTCTGCTCCGGTGAAGTTAACGATTGCCGAAAACGAAACGTACACGCCCGGATTGTAAATAACGAACGTGCAGACGTATTACGTTACAAAAACATGCAGAAATCATCATTACAATAAGACAGCGAAGAGAAGAAGTCGAGAAGAATCAAGAATAAAGAATCGACTTGAAGTCAAAGAAGACAATTTTTTACTCTTCCACGTTCCGTTCCGCGTTTGATTCGTGTTTTTTGCAGACTTCGTGCAGATTCTTTCATTTTTTCGCTTTCATCTTCACCTATCCGTTTCGCTTCGGAGTAATTAATGTTAGCTGGGAGTCGAGTCGTGGATGTAAAAAGATCCATCGAGAGACACGCAAAACGCTCGCTTTTAACACGAATTTAACAAGAATTTGCATGTCGGGTGTCTCATGTGCGAGGCGCGATCAGATTTCCCTCCAGCCGCAGCCGCTCATATTTCACACTTGCCATTGACTTCTTTTTCCCACAAGACAAACTTTAATAACTAACCGTTTTTTCTATGTTGCAGGTGAGTTTCGCATTTTCCCGCAGATGGATTGCAATTGTGAGTAATTAATATAAACTTTTCCGCTTGCCGTAAACACCGGAAATAAACGTTCATAACGCTCACGCTTAGGCTTGTGAGGTTTTCCGGTTAAATACCGGCAAGTATTTGCGCAAAATGCACCCAAGAGTCGTATAAAATAAACCATAAATTCACTTAAGAACTAAGTCCGTCCAGGTACCAACCCTACACTCGTGCCTGTGCCTGTAGCTGTGGAGCGTTCTCAATCCCGGAAACTTTTAAATGCGCACGAGCGCACAGGTACGAAAAGACATTCCCTATATTTCCGGCTTTGAAACAATACAATACACTGTCGTTGGACCATTTATTTCAAGTTTAAGTTTGAGTGCGTTTCCGGCTTTCAAAACTAATGATTAAATATTAACAAGTCAGGCAGGCGTCTTTGACTGCTTTGGCCGGACGGACGGACGGACACGTGCATTCGATGCACGTAGATTAGTTTTAATGAACAAGTTTTTGCTCGATTTCTTCATTTGCTCGGCGCATCGCGATTGCAACACACGGATGACGGGAATTAACTAGTTTAATGAGATGCACGTCTTGTCTTGCTCTTTCTTGCGCTTGCCACGTTACTGGATTGATATCCTCATCGATTAAGAGTCTTCAACAGTCGCTCAGTCAGTCGCTCACTTGAGTCTAAGTCTTATTAGCCTTACAGTTACACACTTTTCGTCGGCTAATTGCTTGCCAGAACTAACGGAAGCTAAGCTGGCTGCATGAAATGAAATCTGTCTCAGAATCAGAATTGGTCTGGATTGAGAGGAATTCGAACCTTGATGGACAATGAACGGCATGTATTGTACATTCTTGAAGGTCATCCTGCAATGCGCAGAATGCCTGCAACGCCCGACGGAATGCTCAACGCAAGCCAACTTTAGCCCAGCCAGCGAAGAGAGAATATTGCGGAAAAGTGGACAGCGCAGATAGTTAATGTGATGTTTAGACAAATTATCGTTGTTGGTGCAGCACTTCATGCACTCGTGCACGCAAATTGCGCATGCACGTTGATTTCCAGTGAAGGCAGGCAATCTAAGCATTGCATTGCAATGCAATGTAACTGGAAATGTAAGAAAATATGATATAATTGCGGAAGTGCGTTCGTATTCGCGTTTACGTTTGGCGACGACATTCGCAGAAAGAGTAATTTTACGTCTGCGTTGGCAAATATGCCCAAGCGCAAAGCGCAAACAGCCAACAGGCAATTAATTCACGTCGCATCATCTGCGGCAAACGCTAATAGCGCGGCTAATCTAATGCGGCGACTCGCCTTGCCTTTACTCAAAACTTCTTCTCTCGTCTTCGCTATATGCAATGCAAGGCCAACCAACCTGTTGGTGATAAAACAAATGCATATTTTAGCAATTCTGACATGTATTACTCCCTAACGCGACGCAACGACAGAGCCACAGGTAAAAATGAGTCTCAGATGAGCCCCGACTAAGTGAACTTAATTGAACTAATTATAATTGATACGCCAATTCGGCAATTAGCATAATTAATTGATTGCCATTCGGCTGAAAGTTTCCGAATACAAATGAAGAAATTATAACTCAACTTGCCGAACTGCAAGCGCAATCGCAAGCAAAGGTCAAGTCATTTCAAGATCAACTCAAAACCAACTCCAGTCCACTAATGGACGAAAGAGATATGTATAATCGATGGCAATTAACGCTCCATTTAATTAAATCATATCATGCGCTTGGGCTTGCGGTCTTCACAAACATCCGAATTGAATGAATTGAGAAGGAAGGAGCTTCTTGTGTGTGCTTGCGCATCATTTAATTTGAACGCGGCGGATAAAAAACGAAATAAATTAAGCGCAGAGCAGAGCAGTGCAGAGGATCTTCGATATCAATGGTCAGTGGTCCCGGGTTGAAAAAACGCACCACACCGAAAATAATAATAAAGCTGCGGCTGCCGCTGCCGCTGCTGCAGCCACAGTTTCGACCGACTAATTGAGAGAAGGAGCGAGCCAAAAGACTGCTGTCTGCAAAAGAAGCACACAAAACGTTCAACGAGTCGTGATTTCGTATACAGTCACTAATTATTTTTAAATGTTGAGTTGCACGCATGCAAGCGCAGCCTCCAAACAAGAGTTACCTAATTCTCTTCTAGCATAGATTCTACTCTTAACAATGTTAAGTGCTGCAGGCTTCTGGATTGCGTGTCCAGAGATAAATATTTCACGTCAACTCATTCAGGTCACATGCAAGCAAAATCTGCAGCTTGGTGACTTTTACACTCCTCCAAGACTGCAGACTTTTAAGAAGATTTAAGACGCATCTTAAGAAAACAATTAAAACTAAAAGAAGAGATTCATTTCGTATGCGAATGCAATGCAAGCTGATGATGAAGACAGCAGCAGACGACAGAGGAGCAAACAGTCGTATATTAAGAGCAGCTGGCGCGGAGAGAGGAATGCGCAAGGACGACGAGTCAAGACCAAGTGCAGTGCAAGAACAAACCGTCAGCGATCACTTCAAGACTCAAGAAGTCCGAGTCTCCGAGACAAATACAGACATAAATGCATTTCTATCAGTCGAACGCCCTGCGTTGCGTTGCGGCCGACTGCAACTACAGTCGAACGAAGGCACAGATGTGTCTAATTGCTCATTATTTACGTTCGCGCGCAGTTTTTCTACGTAAATGACTAATTTGCTTGCTCATACTGCAGTCTGGGTCTGCAATTGAAACCAAATGACTGTAAAAAGTGCAATTAACACATGCGAGTACAGAGTACCGAGTACCAAGTACCGCACAACACTTATAGGTATCTGCCCACGATTCGCTCGCTTCTTTATTGCTTCTTTTCGTAATTTCTTAAAATTTTCAGTCAACCATCGATATTATACTCCTCGCCGCCTTTAATTGCTTCACAGATAATTGAAAATACCCGGTTCAAGATGC
>NBZA01004019.1:4681-18130 GCA_003054995.1 Aleochara bilineata | reverse complement strand
CGTAGCTATTTCATAACAACAATCAATGAAAGGAAATCAATGGAAGGAAATGTAAGTCACTTACGCAAAGCTGTAACTGCCGTCAGGGTGGATGTCACTCTCGGAGCGCACAATCTGCGCCGCAGCTTCACCTATTTGCTGCTTCACCAGGTGAGACACGTCGGCGGCAACGGCCGCAAAGAGGGCGCAAGCTAACACAATCTTGAACATTTTCAATCTGATGAGAAATTAGAACTGATGGCGGTTGTGGAACACAGACAGTATTTATACCGATCTCGAGGTGACTTAAGAGCTGCCCAGCAGGTCGCACGCACATAACTCATGCACGTTCTGCGATCTCGCACGTCATGACGGCCAATTTCTTCCACAAACGACGAGAGTCTGGTCTTCTTTGATTGTTGAATTTGTTGAAATCAAAGAACTCACTTGTGATTTCGAAGATTACGACACTGTTTCTGTCCATACAAACAGGTTTCCAATTCAGACAGAAATTCCCTTCATAAATCATCAGTTAACCATGTAATCTTTCAATTGTTTAAGTGAGTTATTGGTTGCCTAAATAATGTCAATATCAAGGTGCATATTTGTCAACTTACAGCATGAATTTGATCATCTGCGGAAGGCTAAACACTGTGTATATTTGTGGAGATGCTGCAAGATCATCAAGTGCTCGTCAAGATGCCAGAGGCAAGGTCGATCCTCGTATAATGACTTTAACACTAATTTGAATAAAATTAAAGTTAAGATTGTAATCAAACACGTGTAATATTCGCAAAACTTTTGAGGTTATGTAATATTTTTAAAGATACATAAATACTTAATTTCTTTTTAAGACACGCATGAATTTCTTTCTTAATTTTAAACTTTAATTACTTTGTTTAAAGTATTGTTTTATTGTTAAACAATACTAATTACTAAGTACCTAATTTGACACGTTAAGTGTTCAATATAAGAATGGATATTTTACTTATAACAATGCAATAAGAATAAGTTTAAGTTACGCGTGCAAACTTTGAGGAAACAAGTGCGCTGCTTGTAGAATTTGCTTATACTCGTATTATGCTTCCACGCGAAGAAGTATAAGAAGCAAAGACGCATTCTTATAGGAGCTTGCTGAAGTGTGAAAAGCTTCACACTGGCACGAGCCAACATTTCTGGCGGCATTTCTAAACGGCTTTCAGTTCTGCGCCAAGTCTTGTGCTGGATTCAAGAAAGCAACTTTTCTTATTGTTTGCCACTAACTCTAGCAAAGTAGAGTAACACGAATAAAGTTTAAATTTAAGTAAAAACTTGAATTAGTGCCTTAAATCGTGCTTCAGTTTAAAGTTTAAGTGAATTTCATTGAGAACTTCTACAACTACATTGCAGAAAGGAAAGAGAGTTTGGATTCATTACTGGCTTGTAATTAAAGAAGTGCACGAAGAGGTGAGTTAAGAGTAAAAGTTTACACTAAACTAAAAACACTTTCCATTATTTTGCTTCGTGCATATAATGAATTGAATTGGATTAAAAATTGAGTTAAATCTCTTTAAAAAAGTTTAAAATCAATGAAATTTTGTCGTTTTTTAACGGTACTCATAACTTATTGTCTCTTTTTTCTTGAGATTACTTTAGTTTGCTGTGCACTGGCGCTTTACTTACTTAAGTTTACCTCTAGAATAATTAAATCTGTTCATATACATATTGTCCTCAGACGGCTTTTCTTGGCTGAGTGTCATGTGCTTCTAACGGTTTTCCAGCCCATGACAAGCCAATGTCTTCAAATGCACTTTTTCTACAGACGTTTCTTCACTTTAAAGAAAGTTATATTCAAATTAAGTTAACACTCAATCTTTACAACGTATTCTTAAAGCCTAATGACAGTTATTCAACAAACCAAAGCACTTTTCATAATGCGTATGACAGTTATTTGCAAACGCACAAAATATCAGTTATATTTCGGCAATTTTTCGCTCTGTTGAGTGTGATTTAATGTCATTTTAGTAACAAAATAGAATAAAGTAAACTATATCTGAACAATTTCTCAAGCTAAACCCAAGCTAAAATTCGCATGGAAAACGGCAAAAGCTGTTAGATTATTGTAGATTGATTGTGCAACTGTGTTCGCTTATTTCATTTCCCTTAAACAATACTAAACAACAACAATGAACCACTAGAACAATGCAAAACTGAAATGCAATAGCAAGCATAAATATGGAAGAGTTATGAGTATGATGTCCTGACATATTCGCTGTTGTTTTTCGTAGACAATATTTAATTATTTATTTACACCTTAGTGCACTTCACTTACTCACTCGTACAAAGCGCAACAGGTACAAATAACACATATATAACTTTCTCTTCTTCTACGAATGCTTCAGATATTGTACTTCTGGTGTTTTTGTTTTTGGTTCAATTCTTGTTCATTCATTACATACTTGCATAACATCAACGCAATCCTGCGAGCAACAAGACAACCCAAGGACTTGTTCATCATTATTTGGCAATTGTTCTTGTTCTTCTTCTTGTGCAGGAAGCACATATCGCCCAAATTGATTTCATTTGTTTGTTGGGCATAAATAGAACGCGTATGCGATTTATGTAACTGCGTGAACAATGAAATGAAATGAAATAAGATTTGCAATCGGAAAGAAGTTAGAAAGTATCATCATTAGACGCATCTGAATGCGAGAAGAAGTGCCTTGGTTCTTGGCGCATCCGGCAGAGATCTCTTCGTGCGTGACAAATAGGTTATGTTTGCTTCATCTGCATTTAAACGCACTTTAATTATATTATTGTTGCATCGCGTTCATTCAATCACTTGCAATCGCTAATAATGGTTTTAATTAAAATTCTGAAACACCAATGTGCCAATTTAATTACTACCTAATGATGAACTAATTGTTTAATTGATTTATTACTTACTTAATGTAATTATATATTATTCTTATTGAATTCACATTGGAAATGTTTGAAATTGAAAGACATGCTCTGTAAAATATTAAAAATGGCTTTACATCTGCAGTTTACATCTTCAACTCCTTCAAGCATGTATGAAATTGTCTCTGAACTGCGTCTTCCTAAGAAATATAAGTCATCATCATCATCACAACAACAACTTACCTACTTTCAGAACTTTACACGCATAACTGTATGAAATCCTCTGTTGTTACATTTTTGGGTCGCGCATCCTCTATTGCTCTACAAACAGGAAATCAGAACAATCATCAATCAATCAATCAACTAATCAATGCGCTCCATCACAATAAGAATTGATTAACCCATCAGTGAAACTGTTCCAGAATCTGCATTGACTCAGTCGGTGGGAAAGTGTCTACACCGGAAACTCTCAAAATTTGCCCACATTTGGTGTGTTTGCGTCGAATATTTGAACATTTGTCTGGTGCTTCAGTTCAGCTGCGATGAGGTGAAGTCGCAAGTCGCATTTCAAGAATCATGATTGAGTTCCGCATCTTCTTCTTGTACTTTGGCACGTTACTGGTGCTCCTGGAAGGACAAAATCTCTCCCCGAAGATCTGTCCTAACCAAGAAGCCATATTACCATGCCGATGCTTGCTCAGAGATAAGGAATACCAAGTATGGTAAGTGTGGTGACTTCTAGAAAGTTCCAGAAACAAAATAGCAGTGATGGTGTTCTAGGTGTTCGCACAGTGACCTACCAAGAGTCTTAGATGGGCTTAAGTCCTTAAGTCAGTTCATAACTCACCCCGTCGATGAGTTAATCCTCGAGAGTAACAATCTACCCTCTTTGCCAGGGAAGGCTTTCCTTCCTTTGAAGGTTATGCGATTGATGCTGCGGTACAACAACTTGGAACGTGTATCCAATGGCTGGCTCCACGGTTTGGAAGATTCTTTAATGGAACTCTTCATAGTCGAACCCGACCTTCGAAGTCTGCCTGAAGAATCCCTAATTAATCTTAAGCTCTTGGAAGCAATTACCATCCAATCAAATACCATGAAACGGCTGCCACAGTTCTCTGGGTTATTAAAACTGCGTTATATCAAGACAGATGGTTCTAATATTGTTGAACTATCCCCGAGACATTTCAAAAACCTCCCGTCTTTGGAGAAAGTGCAGATTTCAGGCAGTGTCCGGCTTGATAAACTAGAAGCTGGCCTGTTTCAAGACCTACCTCGCCTCAGCCTCTTAAATATTTCAAATTGCGGCATTTCCTGGCTGCATCTTCGTTCCATTGCAAGGTTACCAAAGTTGAAGGAATTGTCCTTGGAAGGAAACAAAATCCAAGATGCAGGTATGGTCGGTCGCGCTGCAAGAGACTTACCCGCCTTGGAAACGTTGAGGTTAGATTACAACATCATTACCACCCTCGGAGAAGCTGCCTTTGTCGATCTTCCAAGTTTGAAGACATTGACACTGAGCAACAATGAAATTGGCGAGCTTCTGAATGGAGCATTCCATCGAGTTCCTAGTTTGAAGTCTTTAGATTTGAATAACAACCGCGTAAGACGCATCCACCCTGAGACATTCCTCCAGAGAAGTGGTAGCAGCATAGAGGAAGTCTTCATGACCAACAATGACATTTCCCATGTGGCTGAACTAAGAGCATTGCTAGATGCTCTCCCAAGGTTGACATTCTTAGATATGAGTTACAATAACCTAGAAGCCATTCCGTTTGGAAGCCTTAGAGGTCACTCAACGCTGGAATACCTAAGACTGGACTACAACAAACTGCATATTATTGATCGAGAAGCTTTCATGGGCATGCCAGCTCTCAGAGAACTGCGTCTAAGGAACAATTCCTTGAGTGATCGACTGGAGACGCCATTCTGGAACCTTCCGGCATTGAAAGGCCTGGATTTGAGTGGGAATTACTTCCGGAGAATCAACCAGAGGCTCTTGAGCAACATCCCCGAGCTGAGGAAGGTTGATCTCAGCAATAACCAGATAAACTTCGTTGATCCATCGGCTTTTATGCTTACGTCAAGCCTGGAGCATGTGAATCTATCCCAGAATGCGTTGATGACTCTTCATCCGGCAACTTTTAGACATTTGCTGAATCTTTATGAGCTGGATGTTAGTGGCAATGAGCTGGTAGAGTTTGTCCCGGGCTTACCACGAGGGATAGAGAACCTTTACTTGTCACATAACGCCATTAACAATATTCCACTGCAACCTTCAATAGATCTTGACTTACCTCAGTTGAAAATGTTAGATTTGAGCTGGAATAGCATACAGCGTATCCCCCCAGGCGTGTTTCGCACGGTACCACAGCTTAAAAAACTGTATCTTGGCAGAAATGCCTTGCAAATGCTTGAGGAGAGTTCGTTTGGAGGTTTGGCCAAGCTAGAAGTGTTGGATTTGCGAGAAAACCGCGTTTCTAAATTCAACCCTGGTTTGCTAAAAGACAACAAAGCACTGCAAGAACTACACCTGCGTGAAAATAGGTTAGATGTTTTAATACCGGATGCATTTCTAGGGGCGCAAAATTTGAAAAAGCTCGACATCAGCAGAAATCAACTCACAGAAATTCTCAGTGGAACTTTGGAAAACACAAGAGATTTGGAGGAGATTGATGCTTCACATAACTCATTAGTACACTTACCTCCAGGGTTATATGGCATGAAAAAATTGCGTCGGTTGGATTTAACTGACAACCGATTGAATGCAGTCAATCCTGACACTTTAGGATCTTTATCTTCCTTGGAAGAGTTAAAACTATCACATAACTTTATTCAGGCTTTAAGGAGAGGGGCTTTTGACAGTTTAGCCAACTTAAAAGTGCTGGACTTGGATAATAATGACCTGCAAGAGATTGAAACAAAGGCGATACATGCCTTGCCTCAATTGAAAAATTTAAAGTTAAGTCAGAATAAGTTACTGGAAATCCCAAATGCAGCGTTCAGCAATTTACCCTCTCTGCAAACCGCCGAACTGCAAGAGAACGAGTTGAAACTCATCGGGTCGAATGCGTTCCACCATGTGCCCCATCTACTGATGCTGAACATAAGCAGAAATCAATTTGTCGGGCTGGAAGATTGCGGTTTAAGAAGTTTAAGATCTTTGGAGATGTTGGATGTGAGTAACAATCAGTTAGCCCAAGTGTCCAGCCCCAGTCTATCCAGAATGGAATGGCTGGTCGAGCTACGAATGGATAACAACAAGATCTGCTCGGTGCAAGGGGCAACGTTTAATGGTATGCCACGTTTGAGGGTTTTGAGTCTCAGGAATAACAAAATGATGAGTTTTCCTGAGTATGTCGTGCAGAAATTACGAGGAAACATTGCAGTTCTGGATATTGATGGTATGCATTGATTTTTAGGTTAATTTTGTGTTGATTTTTGTTGTATTTTATTAGGAAACCCTTTGGCATGCTCGTGTAGTCTACTGTGGCTGCGTGCATGGCTTCATGAACAACAAGTAATGGGTCCTAGGTGTCTAGACGGCACCCTCTTAAGAGAAATCCGCCTTTCTCGACAGGAATGTCAATCCGAGGAGAGACACAATGACCCGGTTGCTCCAGGCTGTGAAGCTGAGCTTTTGATAGCACCAGGAAGTTACGGCACGTCGCAGATCTACACTCCGCCTTGGTCTAACCTCCGCGGAAATAAAACAAAGTCCCATTATGACAAGAACCAGCTGGCGCCTTCCCCTGAAGAATCTGATTACTTCTACGACGAGTACATTGACTACCCTTATAATGACACCGCGTTGAATAAGTTTTCTCATCATCAGCACCAGCATCAACTGCAAAACTTACAAAACCAGCAGAATCAGTCACCACATATAACGCCTGGAGATACTCCAGTGATTTACGCTGCAACTAAGAACAAGACTCGTCTTCCTGACACACCAAAGGGCGTTGTTGGCTCGCCAAGCAGCAGTGGGTTTACCTTCTTTGGGCTTCCACTGCCAAGCATCAACCTAAACTCTTTACTAGGAAGTGCTGCTAGTGGCCTTAACAGTATCAACAACCGCGTGGACAAGGGAAAGATGGTTCCTCCACTTTTACCACCTGCTTCTTCGTCCTCTACGTCTATTTCTTTGGCGAAACCACCGATTTCTGATGGGTTGTTAGGTGAATTCTCAAATGTCAACAGCGCTGAGAGGAAGACCGCCATTGTGAATCAAGGTAACCCCATGCTTAGCCTATCATCTCATATTCCGACGCGTCCGCCGCCTCCCGATCTCCCCGAGCGGCATACCATCATTGGCATGATGCCGCCTTCGCACCCGGAGATCTACACGGGTGGGTTCATCCCTTTATTGCCTGGTTCCGGTGGGTTCACACCGCTTGTAACTGGTTCAGTCGACATTGTTGATCTGAATGACCCCGCTGATGCGCTTCGGCCCGCACAAACCACTAACTCCAGAGCAAATTTCACCCTGGCGAGCATTGAGAAAGTCAATTTAACACGATTAAGCATACCTAATATTAACATCGACCCGACTAATCAACCCCACAGCACGCCAAGTTTTATCAGTAAAAGAGGGCCAACCACTGATGTAAAAGGTCAAAAAATACAGATTTCTACAGCCTCTTCGAAAATTACAGTTTCCTCAATTGAAACAACCACTCAAAGGTTTCAACAACAAGATGGGAAGCGGCATACTAATGGGAAGATTACTCCTACTTCTCAGCCAGAAATCGTAACAGAAACAACCGACGCTGAAGAGTTTGAATACGATAATGAACCGAATGAAGAAGAAGAAGATGAGGAAATTCAAGAAGAAGTGTCAACACGACCTGAAGATGAAGCAAAAGTTGTGCAGGTGCAGATTACAACGCCGAAAGTGTTGCAGAAAACGTCGGAAATCAATGATAACTTTGATGACATCTTCAAGGAAGTTGTTGATGTGCCTGGAGTGCCAATTCTGGCGACACCAGCGTCCGCCATGATGCCTAGAAAACCATCAATTCCGTCTTTTACTGTATCAACTTCAACAGATAAACCATCAGTGGTCACAGTATCAACGCTCAAAGACCAAGTGGAACTGAACCAACATCCCAGTAGACAAAAAACGCCGGACAAAGGTGATCAAGAAGTGTCTTATTCTGCTTCAGCGTCGGTAAAACCCGGCACGCCATTAGCCGCACTTCTGGTACCTGGGGGGCAAATCACTAATCCGCGACCCGGGGGGCGCCCGATAATTACCAAAGTGCAGAACCCCATGACCTCATCCGCTCCGCTACAAAGCGATTTGGAAATTGCCTCAGCGGGGAGCTTTAATTTCGACTTTGAGCAGGAAGCAGCAGTGGACAAAAACAAGAATGGCGCGGTAATTCAAGCGCATAACCAGCAGAAATATTCTTCAGCCGAGATCGAAGACGCGGTTGAGTCTTCCACGCAAGATATGAACTGGTATTTTGCCAACTACAACAAAACCAGCAACTTGGACTCGTTTGTTGGGGGCGGAATGTACCCTAATTCAGGTTTTGCAAAGCAACCTTCACTTGCCCTGGTTTCTTGGTCTTTGGTAATTCTTCTTGGAACATTTGGGACTGGGACTTTCAAATAGTTTTTAGAAAGAGATTTATATAAGTATATCTAGTCGTTGATTCTTTATTATGATACATTGTCAACTTTCATTGTAATAGATTACATTTAAACATGTTTGTACATACCATATTTTTACAATAATAAAGTGTAAATCACCAATCGGGCATTAAAGCACCAACACTCTTACTGCGGTTCTCTCGTTCTTGGTGTTCCTGGTACTTGCGATAAGCTTCGCGCCCCAAACGACGAGAGAACCACATCCCCAGAGATTCTGAGACGCGTTTCTTCCTCTTTTTCTTGTCACTGGATTCATTAGTTGCTACCTTCTTTTCCTCAGGGGTACAGGCGTCCGACGCGGTTGCTGTTTTCTCTTCTTTCTCTGGAGGTTTATCTTTATTATCTTTCTCATCTATGGAGTCGTTCATAGTAAACAGAGAAAATAATTCAAAACAGTCACAGAAAGCTGTAATGTACAAAAACACGTTACAAATTAATTATATTGCTATCATTTTAAACTCACGACTCAAATATTGGATCTGGAGGTAGATGATGAACAAGAGAAACCTTCCTCCCCTGGAAGTAGGCATAGTTTTACGATGTGCAATAATAGATTTACAAAGTAAAGTTGAAGAAATGTTTACAGTTAACAGGTTGACCCAATACTTACCCCTTACTTGCGGTAAGCGTAGGCAACGTGAGTGAATTATAATATAATTACCATTGCTTATGCCCCACCTTCTGGTAATTACCAGGCGCAGAACATGATATAAACCGAAGCAAAGCGCAAACTTACTACCGATATAGTATTTTCTCGACTTCATTCATTCATAAATAAGTGTTATACCAGTGTTGAAATGTTCAAATCAAGTTTTCTCTCCAACATTTTCAAAATGGGGGGATTTAAGCCTGTGAAAATCTCCAACGCGGATTTGCTCTATGCTCTTGGCGGTAAGTTATTCCCTCTTTTGAAAAGACACTTGAACTGAAATAAACTGTTTATAACATTACAGAAGCCGAAATCTGTAAACTACTGCAAGGGCCGTTCTGCCATTACTGCGTGCGCGAAGAAGAACCTTTTGATGTTTTTACGTCGCACAGCATGCGCGATGCCAAGGGAAACATCGTCTGCGTTAAACTATTCAATGAAGGTTGTTCTAAGTGCGGATCCAAGGGCGTCGATGCTCATCTGGCGCAGCTCTGCCCAGGAAAGAAAGAGCAAGTGATCACAGTCACTAAAACTTACACAAAAGTTCGCACTTTTGTTCAAAAACCAGTGGCAGAACCAAAGCCAAAGTACACTGCCATGAAAACCTACAGAAGAGTTCGTAGTGCAGACCCAGAACCAGCAAAAGAGCTTCAGTTAGCTGCAACGACAACCTACAAAATTCGCAACTCAGATACAGAACCAGGGTATACAGTAACGAAAACTTACAGAAGAGTTCGTGATTGTGATGCAGCGCCACCAAGACCTCCCAAGTCTCCGCGACTGAGTTTGATGTATAACAATCCATCATTGCCATCGCCGGCACCAGTTCTTCCTCGTCAGAGGCGCTTCAAAGTTGCAGAATCATTGCGCATTCAATTACTTAGTCAACGCCACACGGAAGCCATCATGGAGCAGTTTGAACGCAAGAAAACAGGCCAACAGGAAGCGACTTCTCAGAACTTTGTAAAGCGGAGTTTCAGTAAACTACGGAAGAACTTCTACAAGAAATCTGCATAAATCACATGCTCTGTAAATAATAGTTGCTAAGTGGGTATTAATGTAAATTTTTATTTTTAAATAAATGAATTATAAAAGAATGAAACAAATAATACAGCATATGCACATCTTATTTCTTCTTCTCATCCTTTTTCTTGTCGGCCTCCTTTTCCTTATTTGAGTCTTTTTCCTTACCATCCTTATCTTTATCTTTACCATCCTTATCTTTATTGTCCTTATCTTTGGACTCTTTCTTATCGTCTTTTTTCACTTCCTCGGCGTCTTTGTTGGTTAACTTATTGTTAATCAAATTATGCAAGGCGATAATCGAACGCACCATGGCCGCCAGATAAACGACCAGCATTTGATCGTTATTTTTGACGTGAAAGGCCTTGTTGAAGGTTTCCTTGCTAATATCAGGAAGCAAATTGAAAATGTCTTGGAGTTGATAGACAATTTGATGATTGATGGGCATTTTTTCGTCGCGGACTTGCTCCAAGTAGTTCTTGATCTCAGCGAGTTGTAAGTGCAGACCCTTGAGACCCAGCAGCTGGTTGGTGATCCTCTGAGATAAGGTTCCGACCGTCGTGTCCTTGATATCCCTAAGCAAGTGCTCCACGCCGACTTCTTCCGCTTCCTCGGCCCCGATCTCGCTCGGGACGTGCTCGAAGGTCTTGGACGTGGGCGAACCATCATCATGCACCTCTTCAACTGCCTGGTACGCCTCGGTCGGTAGGCCAAGGTCTTTGGGCTTGGCGTCAATGATCACAAGAACGGAGTTAGGGCAATATCGCCGGATCAGTTCGTTGATAGCAATGTCATTCTGGTGCAGTTTGGGGCCGGTGTGATACCAGCCGACGACTTTCTCACGCGCATTCACCTTTTTGAACATGCCATACATGTTCTCGAGATAGTCGTGGTCCAAGAACCATACAGATTTGTCTTTGTCATCTTCGTCAAAGGGAACTAAGAAAGTACCATTTTTTCATGATGATATATTTCTAGAAACTTCCCAAAAGTGATTTTATATTTACTTGCAAAACTGTTGGAGACATCCAGCACCCCTTTAGCCCTTGGACAGCCCAGAAGAACGCCGACAACCCGCTTTTGATTGCCGATCTTGCCCATTCGGTTGAAATGGTCCACCACGCTCAGGAGCACCAGCGGGTGCACAACCACCTTAGAAATGCCACTTTCCGGATTCGGCATTGTGAATACTTCTCTGAATTTCCCTACTATTTCCAACTTTCCTCAAAACGTCCGAATGACTTGAAGATGTTTGACGATGTTTATTTCGAGGTTAGCAGTGCACCATCATGACAAAACAAACTTTCATAGTAACTTTTAGGTTAAACAGTTGGCAGCGCTAGTTAGGTTGGTAACAAAAGTCCCATAACCACCATTATTATAGTGATTGCGTGCAGTGCAGTGAAGAAGTGAAATTGTTAATAATTCAGATAAAATGGAAGAGAAAAAGCCAGTAACGTTGTCGAAAGGCTTGCTGGACATGAAATTCATGAAGAAAACCAAGGAACGCGTGGAGCAAGAAGAAGACAATGCTGTCGGCACCGCGCTGTATTCACATGAAATCACACAAGGCATGAAAGACGCCGATGATATGCTTATAATGGAGGCAAGCATGTGCCAGTGCATGGACCTGATTGATGGTCGCCTGTCTTTCGGGGGCATGAATCCCGCAATTGAGAAAATCATGCAGGAAACGCTGAAGGACATTAGTGATGATGACGAGTCCCAGGGCAAAGACATCACTGATGTTGAAATGGCCCAGCAGCAGTCTTCCTTGGTAGACACACTGGCGAAAAAGTTCAAGACGAAAAAGCAGCAAAAGCAAACCCCGAACCAGCGCCAAAAGAAGCAGAAGTTCATGAAACCTCATCCCTTATAGTATATCAATAAACCCTAGTGTCCCATAAGTGTTCCCGTTTCTTGAGGTAATTTATTTTCTTACTTTACTGTTTTGTTTCCATCAAGTGTCATTTTCCTTAGAAAATCTCTTTATTTACAAGGAATTATCATATCAGAATATATTAAATATTAAGTTAAATACACGCGTTCTAATAAAATATATTTACATATAATACTTCTTATTTGGACTCTGCTTCATAAATAATTCGTAATATTATAGAGTTACATTGTAATTGTTGCTAAATTAATTCGCTAAAGTTAAAAACGGTATTTTCTAACGAAAATGGCACTTTAGAGGCAGTATTATCTCCCATACTGTCCTGTGAACACAAGTATCACCATTCATTTGAAGTTAGGCATTGACTGGGCAGGAATTCAATGATACATTGACCAATTCAGGCATCCTTGTCCATTCCTCCGATTTATTGTCTATCGAAAGGTTGCGTATACACCCCTTGAAGTTCTCCCTCATGCGTAGGGTGCCCCCTGGTGCCGAATCTGAAAGATATTTAAAGGTTACCTTTTGAAACTTTCAAATGTTTGAAACTATGAATAGATACCTGGCAGGCCGCCAATGTACAAAGGCGCATTGATTGATTTGAACTGTTCTATGCCGTTCAACACCCACGATTGCTGGACGTCGTCCACTTTTACAGACAACTCTGTGGTGAAAGAAGCAAGCACGCGATGCCACTCGTTGTTACATGCGGAGTTACGTGCTAAGTTGTTGGTCACATTGGTGACGGCGCCATTGCCCATGTCCACCGACATTACAACGGCGCCATTTTGCAACTCGATGGACAAGGATGGACGGTTACTTGCAGCCGAGACGCTGAGCAGTATCCCGTTCTGCTGGTCGGTGCGGAAGTCAAACGCAATGTCGAGGTAGTTGTTCAGCTGGAATTGCTGGTCGTACACGGCGTAGGAATCTCCCCGGAAGTAACTGCCTCTTTCCACGTTGGAAAAGCAGGTGCCAATGTTCCGGTACTGGATGTTCTTGTCTTTGAGGCTCACTGCCAGGCGATTCACCTTCAACGACCGCAAACAGCCTCGGAATTGGCGGACGACGTCGTTTCGCTCACGATTTGTGGGTAAAACATTAAAGATGTCGGCGACATCCGACAGGTGCTTGGGGACACTGCCTATGAACAGTTGCCGGTTGACTTTGTTCATGGGCATGCGGCGTTCGTACCGCTGCCCGTCGATATTCAGCACCAAACGGCGCTTCTTCTTCTGCAAAGCGTGCTTGTTCTCGAGCACCACGCGATGCCACTTGCCATCGTCCAAGCGGAGCTTTGTCTCCGCCATTTTGGGCTTTTTACCCTTCATGCGCAATTCGATTTGGCCATTTCTTATCAGCA
>NBZA01004018.1:25479-42666 GCA_003054995.1 Aleochara bilineata | reverse complement strand
TTATTCGCAGCTTTCTGTTTGTGGTTATGTTTGCTGCAGGATAGCAATGAGCATGTTGGTGAGGTTGCTGGTTTTTTGACCTTTACGTCTTGGAAAATAGTGGTGCATTGCACCGCACCTTATAGGTAGAACGATTTATACACTGTTCGGTGAGTTAACACGCCAATTTCGAGCCTGACGTGACTTGACGTGTAAAAGATTTACGTTTGCATCTAATAAAAGGTTTATTATACCCCTAGCAGAGCAGCATAGTATTTTGTTTCAGTTTCAGTATCAGTCTGATAGTTTTAGCATTGGCTTGGTACTTAAATATTGTAGGTAAGCACTTGATATATAGGCCCACGTTCGTTCACCCTTAAAATATAATTGCGCTCTAAATAACTTGCTGTAAGTGTATTTGCACCAGAATGCAAATGCAAGCAGCCAGCGACTTAACATAACCTACATTTTCACCTTAGTTTATGACGGGGTTGCGCCACCGCCGCAGCGCAGCGGTGCAACTTTGGCGGTGGCTAATGCGAAATTATGGAGCAATCAATGAGTGGGTCGGTGGGTGAGAGGTTATGGAATTGAATGGGACGCAGAGTGGTATGCTTGCCATGCAAATGGCATTATTCCCATTAACCCCGAGTTAACTAGATTCGCAACATCAGATCATAATCGTCCTGATTGTTATTAGCCAGCCAACTCGTAGCGTGGAATCGTGGAATGTTGGGTGTTAATATTCGTTTCTTGTAGTGTGTATGTACGTGGTTGGTATTCATGTTGCGTGCTAAGCATGCGTCAAGAAAAATATAAAAACAGATACCACAGGATAGGATAGGATAGGATGGTGTAGTATGGCAACATTTCATTTCTTATTCATGCGCATACAGCCACAGTCGCAGGCTTTTGCCTGGTACCATCACTCACGTCCCGACCCGGCACCGGCACAGTCCGGATGCATGTCAATCGCGAATCCTTGCCGGAAGCCAGGTACATACACACGTTTGCCTTTGCCCATAAATTCTCGTTTGCAAATTGCCGGTTTCCATTTAATATCGAGACGTATCGATGCGTGCGGTATTTCTTCCAAGAAAAACAACTTGCATTGCATAAATATGGCAATTGCAATTTTATTTCTTCTCTGATTGATTGCTGTCTACATGGAATTCAATTAAATCAATCAAATATTCTTCAGAATTTTATGAAACTATTTCTGGAATTTTCAGAAAGATATGAATTTTAATTTCTTCTTTCTTTGAAAATTGTTTAAAATATTTTTCTGTTTCTTGGTCTGATAGTATCATAGCTTCTTAATGGTATATGAATGTCATTAGCGATTTATCGGCCATAAACATGCGAGAGTCGTAAAAAGTTGCTTACAATGTTCGGAAATAACTGTAAGTTAAGTAAATGATTGCCAAGCATGAATTAGTCGTTCATTTGTAATTCAATTACGAGCACACCTGACTCATAATGGCATTTTTGCAGTAGGTACGTACGTAAATTTAAGCCATTTGCGCCTGCGTATTACGAATGTTTCAAAGTTTAAACAAATCTCTAAGCGTGATAAATGAGCTCGTTAAAAAGTTTAGGAAGCGAAGAGACAAATGCACAAATGACGCATTAACTGAGTGCAGGGCAGGCCAATTTAATTTATTCCATTTATAAAACTTACTCACTGGTAGCGAATTGAAAATTCTGCCTGGAACCTGGACTCAGTCGTTTAGTGCCATTTCCGATCAATATTAATAGAAAATGTCAAATTTTATTGCGCATCTCTCGTGTCCTGTCCCCATAAATGCAGTTCATTTCATTGCATTGCATTGCTATACATGAGTAAGCGTTTTGCGTTTAATTGGAGAAGGTTTGGTATAAATGCATTTAAATGCAATTTATTGCCTAAAATTAGTTTCAGTTTGGTGCAATTTGCAATTTGCCAATATCCGAAACGGTTATCCTTAATTGCATTTAAATCTTTTGCTTTGGCGCGATTAGCTGTGCGCTTTTTGCTCGTTTTCTATGCGCTTTTGTCTCTGATAGGCGCCACTTATGGCACATTGTTCTAGTTTTTATTTCAACCCTGCAACCCTTTTTTATGCGCAAATGAGGGACGGAAAGTGTAATTGTGCACAAGCACAAGTGGTATTGCTTCGAACAAAGCAAAGAGAAAACAAGGAAATGCAGTATAAACATGAAACACTTAACATGACTGACTATCTATGAGCCGAGGAGAAGAATTGCGCTCTAATTGCGCAGCAATTATAAAGATAAAGCCACGCCAACGACTTGCTATTACGTAAAATGACAGCACAAGTGCAAGCGCAAGCGTTTCCTATGTCATTTGTATTCTTTCTTAGTATCCTTCGCGTTTTGTGTTGTTATGTGTTTATTTTCTATTAATAGTTCTTTATTCATACATATGTACGTGAGTCGTAAAGCTAAAAAGAGGGATGAGACCAAACGAAACGCGACTAATATAAGGGAAGAGAAACGAAAATAAAGGAGAGAAGAATTTATGTGCGAGTTTAAACTTTGTAGCATTACATACATTTTTATAGAGTTTGTTCAGTTGATATTATTTTCCGGTTAGAGACAGCCGACTGGATAAGCTATTATATAGAGCAGAGCTGGCCAAACTGCGGCTCGCGAGCCATATGCAGCTCTATGAAGGAGTACTCCTGGCTTTCGATGTCTTTTAAATACGTATTTATGTGCGGCTTGCAAGAAATTTCAAATTTTGAAAAATGCCAACCTGGCGGTGAGCTTTGGAAAAGTGTGATTTTAAAAGTCGAATATCTCGGGTTCTATGGCGAATATTTTCAAACTGTTTTCACTATTGTAATCTGCGTGGTCTGAGCTTTCTTTTGGTACTAATATCACCTCTGATATAGAGTAGGTACATACAGTATGAAGGATACAAAATTGCAGGGGTTTATGTTTGTGTGCACAGCAGTAAAGTACACAGCACAATGCAGGAAGCAAGGATACGAATGAAAAAACATAAAATTCAATGGCCCGCAAAATGTCCTGTTTTTCTTCTAGTCCTGCTTTGCGCCGCGCCGTCTTGTCATGTCCTGTGCAGTGACACCGTGCAAACTAACATACATAAGAGTAAGCCTGAGAGCACCTAAACCTTTTATTTGCAGTATTTTAGCCTGGCAAGGATACCATTGGTCTGTATCGTCCTGTCCTGTGCTGCTGGTTGCGTTTTTATTTATTTATATTTTGCGCAAAACGCAGCGACCAAGAGACCAAGTAGGTATATCCTGGCCATGGCCTTCGTCCTTATCGTCGCATGTCATTTGCTTTATCCTTTCTCCACTACACTGAAGTGTTTGTTTTTCTTCTGTGCGCTGCCGCAAAAAAGGAAAAAAGTTCATTCTAAAGTGAAAATATCAACAACCCATTTTTTACACGTTCAGGAACTTATTACGTACCAGTCTCTTGTATTTTTTGTTGATTGTTTGTTTATCTATTTATTTTTCTTTGCTGTTTCTTGGAAAACGAAGACGTTATCTTAGGGCAAATAATGTTGAAAGATTAAAACCCAATTTGCTCGCTTCGCGCTTGATTAGGCCGTGAATTAATTAATCCATCTCGGCACAACTAAGTCGACATAATCTATAGACTTATTGATTAAATTTTAATTTAATTTCTTCTAAGAACGGCGAACTCAGCCTCGTGCTTCGTCTTGGCTTGCAAATAGGGTTTTATTATTTAATTACTTTAGCACTAGTACTTGCTAGCTAGCGCTCTAGTTGTTCGGTTTTTATGTGCGAACAACACAGGGATTTCATTTGATAAATGAATAAACGTGAAGTGAACGTAATGAAAAACGTTCTCAGTCTCATTCTCCATAATATGATGGCAAGGATTGCATGCATGGACGAGAAAAATAGATGAATTGGCAAACGAACAAACAATCATAGAAAAAGTACGAAGCGCACAAACTCGAACGCGAATGCGAATGCGAATTTGTTCTCAATTCGAACCAGGACGAGGCTCGGCTCTCTTTTCCCACGTTCATTCTTCGTTCGTAACACTGAACAAACACAACACACGCTTCGTACGTGTGAGACTGGAAACTCGAGGAGTAGGTTAGTTAGGTTGCCACTGTCGTGCCAGTGCTGGTAAAACGGATTAACTCTAAATTAATGGATTATTAAGTGCTCTTCTATTCTCTTTCCTTTCTCCACTGGGCTATGACTAGAGCTGGCTTGAGCAGAGGTTGTTTATTCGGAATCTGATGAGCAATAATTTCGTGTAAAGTGCGATAACGACGAGCCATCATGAGACTCAACCTCGATCTCGGAATTCAGGTTCATATTCTCATTGAGATTGGGTTTACATGACTCACTAAGCATTTACACTCTTCGTCATGAATTTCCAACCACCAACTATGTGTGTAGGTACCTAGACTTGAATTACTTGCCACAGCGCGACCGTTAATTCAAGGAATAAGCATGTGCAGAAAGGATACCAAAGCAAAGCGAAGACAAGAAGAAGGCAAGACGAGCTGAATGCGAAGCAAGCCAAGGGAAGGTTTAATACAAAACGGAGTGTCTTTGGTCTGGTCTGGTCTGGTTTGGCTCAGGCAATGGCGGCAGCAGTGGGATATCGATTAGCGCCGGCGAGAGAGAAGCTGACCTTACGGACCCGCCCCATACAAATTTGCCTCAACTCAACTCAACTCAGCTCAGTTCAGCTCAGCTCAACACAACTCAACACAATTCAATTCATTTCAATTCAACTTGAACGAATGCGGAAATCTCAACAATCGACCGGCGCTAGCACGTCCTCACTTCGATCGCATCGCGTCTCGTCTTGTTCTGCTCTGCTCTGCTCTTCTGTTTTGTGCTGCATTTATCCTTCCATATCCGCTCATCGATCATCAATCCGTCACACTATCCGATCGTAGCCTATCCTATATCACGTGTTGTTCGATAGCAGCGTGCTTCTATTGATTTTCATTCATAATTCACATGCAATTGTAAGTTGCATTCGTTATCTTTCGTCCTTCTTACTATAAGTACATTCTTTACTTTGAATTCAATTCAATTGTTTGACTTGCAAGTTTATCCTTTATTTATTTATTTGTTTATTTATTATCAGTGTTCATGCATTTGGTTACGTTCTTTTTTAGTATTTTTTACGTTTATTTGTCATTTAAATAC
Organism: Aleochara bilineata; assembly: GCA_003054995.1. Classification (NCBI taxonomy): domain Eukaryota; kingdom Metazoa; phylum Arthropoda; class Insecta; order Coleoptera; family Staphylinidae; genus Aleochara; species Aleochara bilineata. The sequence goes on along the minus strand of NBZA01004018.1, from coordinate 37,507 downwards.
TTGCTGGAGTGCTTTTCGCGTTTAAGACATTTTTATATGTTGAGGTTATGTTTACTGGAGAAGAGTGCTCCTGGATATGAAACTGAGCAGCTCTGCTCTGCTCTGCTCTGTTCTGGAAAATATTTACTCATAATTTGTTTTGCAACCCCCATGCTTTTATGACTTTTTTTTACTCTAAAGGATCTTGAATTTCATTCGAATTTAATGTGAAAAATAATACTTAAGAAAACGGGATATGTGTACAAGCTTAAAGCGAAACAATGTATTATACTTACTAAGAAGTGGGCAGATGGTGATTGTGAATGAATTATTCGTTTTAATTAATTTTTATTGAGATAAATGAAGTTTAAATTTAATCTTTTTAAAAGTTTAAGTTTACGTTATACATACTTAAAAGCATTTTAATGCTAATTAGCTAATAATTATTATTTATCCTTGCATTTGCGATTGAGATAATGTTGCTAATGTTAATGGCAAAGTTAAATACAAAGCCAACTGCACACCAAGGAAAATAAGTAAAGTTTAGCGCTGACCGAGATATGCTATGCTTTGATATGCATGTTCGTGTATATATTTGTATTCAATTGTATTGCATTACAATTGGCCGCTATCAACAACTACCCCTGAGTATGAGTGCGAATGGTAGTCGAGGCGTGTTGATAATTACGTTACGTGTGAATGTTATAGCGATATCGTTATCCTGGCGTAACTTTTTCAGCGTTTCAAGCGTTGTATGCAAGTTTTCCAGCTTGTGATTGCAAAGTTGCATGCATTCAAAACCCAACTACACGTACAACTGCAAGTTTCTAGCACTAGGACTACTTGCAGGTAATGAACCGTACGTAAAACTGAAGAAAAAGAATATTCGCGAAAGATTCCAGAGAAAACGAAGGGAAACGAGGGTTTAAAAATGTCTTGGTTGTGCATTAAGGATACTCACTACTTACGTTAGGCAGGCAGCAAGTACCCATGCAAGAAAGGAAAAGACAGATGAATAATGAATGTTCTGGCGAATATTCGAGAAAATAAATTTCAGAGCTGTAATGAAGTGTAAACGTACACGTAAACGTAAATTTCCTCAATGAATTCAGCGATATTTTTACGTTAACGAATTGCCTTGCATTACACCAACATTCATATGCAAGTATGTATGTACCTACGAGTAATCCCAAGGAACTAAAAGAAAAGGGAAACAGTGCAAAGTACACTACGAAGGTAAACGACACTTTTATGTGCACTTTACGTGCAAGATTTAATTTTTAATTTAAAGTTTTTTAATGTTTCACTTATTCCTAATCCTAATGCGTTGTAATTTGAAGGTATTTTTCATTTTATCCTAGTTTACGCTTCTTTTTCTGGGAATTGCGGTGCAAGAAGAGAGTAAAAGAAAAGGAATCTGATATTTTCATGTTTTTTGTGCTCATCACGCTCCATTGCGGCTGGAACGGCAGATTACGCAAGCTGCAAGGCAAAGGGAATTTCTCTATCGGTCGGCAGGCGTGCTTGATTTGCTGCCCCCGACGCAGTGCGGTCGGTTTGTTTGTGTGCTCCTTTGCTTCTGCTTCTATGCCTTTCTTTTCCTGCACATCGCATTTCCTAAGCGTTTTTCTTAGCCCCTCAGGCAACACCAGCGCATCCTCGGTGGCAATGGGGTTAAGACCGCAAACAGCTTTTAGTCAGCTATACAAATCTCAATCAAGTCACACCACACCACGCCACTCCAATGACGCACAGCAATAAACCATCAGCTGTTTCATCTAAAGAAAAATCTAAATCTAAAGCAAATCAAAGCAAAAGCAACAAAAAAGTTAGGTAAATGCCGCGTTCTAAGCAACTTTTCATCGCATTGCTATTTTTACATCTTATTTTTTACGCTTGTTTGCTCCGAAGACAGGAAATTCAGCAAAGAACTGAATTTAAATCGAATATTATTCGATTCCACGTTTCCTGCGTTCCTACGAAATGAACTTAGAAATGTGGATGGAAATCCATGTCAGTTGTAAGTGTAAAAAAGCGAATGCGAATCGGAAAGTTGCGAAGTTACCAGAGAAAAAAATGTCAAAGTATAGCAGCAAAGGAATCTCTGAACGCAACGAATATATCACGTCCGATGAGCTGTCCTATTACAAATGAGAAGTAAAAAACCCTGATAAATGCCTGCTATTGACAGCGCAGCGCGTTTTAATAGGGAAAAAGTCGGGAAACAGAAAGAAAAAACACCATGAGCAAGCGCAGGCATAATGAATGTTTGTATTAATACATCACTTTATATTTATATTTAACGTTTGTTATTTTTCTTTATAGGTGAGTGTTCCACTCGTTCTCTTCGTCATTCTCACAGCTGGACTTATTGTTAGATTAGGTATGTGTGTAAGGTAAGTACATACTTCACTTTCCTGACACTTACGCACTGCGGAACGTTCACGTACACACCGTAGCAGCGTACATGTGAATGAAACACTGCCACTAGCGCACTAAGTTTCTGTGTATCCAAGCTGTATTGTAGGCAATCAGTCGTACGCACCTCGCACACATGAATATAATTTACTAGCGTATCGTGAATAATTAAGTACATATCTATTAGTATGATACAACGCCAGCGCCTTGCAATGAAATCACAGCCAGAAAACAACAAAAAACAAGAGTGTTTTATTACGTTTCTGCAAATATGTACATATTTGCGTGAATTATTATAAGAATTCGTCTATATTTTGTTGCCTAACGTGATGTTTTCATCATTTGAACAGAGCAGAGTTTGTGAATGCAAATGCAAATAAACGATTCGAAGAAAAACACATTCATTCACTCTCGACAATTTTCAATAATTTCCGATAATTTCCAGCCGATTTTTCACATTCTCGCTCGTTCTGTGCCCGTCTCTCTCGCTTTGCATCGATTTCAAGCCGCCCAGGGAGGAATTGAACGAACGTGGAATGAAAGAAACGTCTATTAGGCTATTTATATCTTCGATTTACAGCTGACTCACTTAGGTACATTCATGTACATGCGCCAGCTCATTGCCGGCGAGTGAATAATTGCTAATTATTGTAGTACTTCAGGAGATTAAGAAAAATGTCTCATTTGCATGGTATTTTTACATCAATTTCATCATTTTTTCTGGTCTTCTGGTCCTCTTGGCATTTTTGGTATCCTTGGAATGAAGGATCAATTAGTCAAGTCAAGCAAGGAGGTGAAGCTTTAAGCAAGAGCGTAGTGACGTCTCAAGGAGCGATATATTTACTTCGCTAATGATGATGAAACACGCCGATCACTCACAATCAGCTGATAAGCAAAGCCTTGCTAAGCTCTGGCTTTCTTGTTGTCTCTACCTTTCTTGTTGTTTTCTTGTATCTCTCACTTTCTGAGGATGAATATCGATTGATTGATCAATTCTTCAATCTTATTGAGTCGCAAAATGCATTTTCTACTGCTTCCAAGCTATTTATTCCGTCATTCGTCGGCTCAATTCAATCAGATCGACCCGAGTCTTAGTCACAAGTGACGTACTTGATTCATAATTGATTAACTTTCATTGCACTGCGTTACGTTGCGTCGTTTTCTTTGAGCATTGAAATTATATTATCATTGATAATTATAAGCGTCGAGTCTGCTATTCTCTTATCAGGAAATCAGGGTAGCTATTGATTTGATTAAAGATTATATTCCGATTCTTAAATTTTTATGATGATTATTAATTATCTATAATAATTAATAATAAGGATAACTGCAAGGACAATGGCAACTGTTAATTAAAAAGTTTAAATTACTTTAAATTAGTTTGAGTTTCATTAAATTTAATTAAATTTAATAGAAAACAAGTGAAAATAAATGGAAATGCAAGCAGCGTTTTCAGTTTCATAGCATTTGTTTTAGTTTCATTGTCATTCATTGTCCAGCAACGTGTATTATTTTACTATTCGAGTAGCTGAAGGACCGACTGACATTGGAATATGGGATAGGCAATGGCCATTTGTCAATCGATCTGTGATGAAACGTGTAATGAATTGGCACGTGCATATGAACAACGTGCACGCGATTAATCTTCGTTTAATATACATAAACAACATAAACAACAAGCAACTTTTAAATAAATTTAAATATAAAATGAACAAACGTGAACTAAAAGGATATAAAAACTTTTTGTTTTGTTTTTGTCATCGACGAATAAAAATGAATGGAAAGAAAAAACAGGAATAAATGCAAATTTCAGTAAAAATGTGCTGAAGTTTGAAGTTTTCTTGGTTTCATTCGAGTCAATGAATGCAAATTCAAGCAAAGGCAAGAGAAGATGAAGATGACGCCGTTGTCGCCGTTGCGTTGCGTCGATGATGACGACGACCCATTTCGTCCTTTTTGAGATGCCAATTTGTCCTGCGAAGAGGAAGGAGGCAGGCTGGCGACACAACGTCAAACTCATCAAACTCATGATATGAGCGAATAAGGTCAACTCGTAAAACTGCAGCATTGTGATCTTTTTATATCGCACTGCAATTTGGTAGCAGGCAAGTACGATTTGCCTGGCAAGTTCTAGATCTGAATTGAGCTATAAACCTAGCGCAACCACAAGTCTTGGGAACTTGGATAAGAGAAGGCAATCGCCAGAAACCGCAACCCACAAACCAGAAAGACAGCAAAACGCAGAAGCGATTGAGAAAAATATTCATCACTCTCTTGGTTGGTTGCCTGGAAAAGTTTTGTTCCTGTGAGGGGACGTGGACGAGAATCGACTCTTGGAGATTAACTTCGAATTAGCCAACTAAGGCTAAGGCTCGTTTGCTAAATGAATTAGTTCGCCCTTTTAGGAAAGCGATTAATATCAACTCGCTTGAAATTTGCATTTATATTGCCAGCTAATAGCATTTTTTTGCCAAAAGTAAACGCAAGTTAAAGGAAAAGCAGATTTTTAGCTAAAAATAGATAGATATGTGCTGGTAGTGTGCAAGATTGAAATCGAAAGTGATGTGATGTGATGTGAGGTGAGCTGAAATCAGTCAGACTGTGGCAGGTCTGGTCTGTCTTGTCTTGTCTTGTCTTGGCTTTGGCTCGGATTTGCTTTGCTCCTTATTATCGAGCGCTTTTAAAATTAGCTATCCTGCCTTCTACCTCCTCCACCCGTGAAACTTCAACTTGACTCTGTCCTCACTCAACTCAACTCGACGCGACCGAACAGAACTGAACTGAACTGAACGCACCCGTGAATAAGTAAAGTAAGTAAAGTAGCGTACCGTAGCTGCGGAGAATCTCTCATACCCACCACGTACTCGTACATGTGTGTGTTCATAAATGAGTACGAATCGGAATATTAATAAACAAAAAGCAACGGGAGCTCGAACTCGAACTCGAGCTCTGTGTGTTCTACATTTGCTTCCATTGCCTTGATTTCAATATGCACGGGCCGGGCCACCAGACATTTATCCAGAGATTGGAGTTGAAATGGCCATATAATAATGACGCTTGGCAATCGAGTGTAAATCATGGGTACAAAGGCATGTTTATATAATAAAAGTCTCAAAAGTCAACTTCATTCTTAATGTTGCTCGGAATGCTCGTGCTTTTGGCTTCGCGTTACTTTGCTTTGGTTTGCCTCCTGTGTCTAACTAATTAGAGTCCCGATGCGAACTCCGAGTCGCAGTTGAAGTCGAAGTCTACGCGAAGTCTCTATTGACGCCACACGAGTAATGTATTTACATTACATGAACGTGAACTGTTTGCCAGCAATAGTGCTAGTCCGTCAGTCAATCAGCAGTCACCGAGGCAAACAAATCCCCGGAAAACTAATAGGAAATGTGTTACACCTTACCTAATACCTACCTTCGTAATTCGTAAACACAAATGCAAAAACCTCATTCCTATTCCATTTCTTACTTAAATCTTGTGTAAATTGGTGAAAATTATACTTTACAGGAATTAGCAAGCAAGCTTAAACAAATCCTTTTAACTGGTTGAACGAATATCTTTGCTTCATCACTTAAATTTCATCAGGAAATGGATGAAATGAGCAGTAGAAGAGCTTAAGTTAGGTTTAATTGCACTTAGATTAGACCAAGACTTAAGACAATTACCTTATCGTATGCGTGTGTGCTTTGTCTGGCCTGCGACGAAGACGAAGCCGATGATGAAGATGAAGATGAAGACACTTCGTTATCCTTGCTTGGTGTGCCCTCTCGGAACTTGCCAAGAGTTAAAGCTTATGCGTTGATTTAAGTTGAATTGACTTGACTTGAATTCAATGCACTTTCAAGCACGCACAAATTCTATTCCGCATTCACATTCATTTCTATTTACGAATTAGAATCAGGAATGAACTACCAGCTGAGCTGAGCTGAGCAGAAGCAATGATGGAGCAGCAGCAGCAGCAGGTTTATCTTATTGATAAGTACATATGTATGTATGTAGGTACTAGAAAGCCATGGAGGCCAAGGACTAGCGAAGCGAAGCGAACTGACTACGAGTATATCTGCGGTGAACGGTTACTTTTACTTGTGTCCTCCCTCCGACTGCTTCAGTGCTTCATCCTGCGCTGCTCCTGTCGGATCGCTCCTGGCGATGACTCGAAAACTGTGCACCGATTATTGTCGTCACTGCCACGCACATACTTCACTTCCACTTGCGTCTCGTCTCAGACTTCAGGCGCGAGAAGGACGATAATGCATTGCGACTCCCGACGGCGACGGCGACGGCAGTTGCAGTTACGGTGGCGGTGGCGGCGCACGTAAGATACGGGAAGAAATGCGCGCGCGACGAAACCTTCCTGACTGCACTGTGTCTGCCGCTCAACTGCCGACTGACTGTCAGGGTGGCGACGCAGGCGGTTGGCGCCGCCGCGATGCGAAAGCTTCACATGAGCCTGAATCTGAAACTGAATCAATTTCTCAAAAATGTTTTGTTTATTTATTCATTTCATCCATTTATGAAATTCCTTTTCTGTCCGTCTTGTCCTTTCCTATCTCTTCTCTTTGGATGTCATAATAAAATACCATAAAACAAAAGGACAAAGGACGACGTCATTCATTACTGGAATCTGAAATGTTTTTAATGGATTTTTTGATTGTCATTTATTCATTTATTTACACTTTAACAAGGCGACTCTTAACTTAAATGAAATAATTCATTGCATTAGTGCTTTTTGTTTAACTTTTTAAAGTTTATTCTTTTGTTTTTGGGCGAACGAAACATAGTTAGACGGAAGAATATACGATGGAGAGATACATGCGAGTCCAGGCGGGGTGGCGAGGAATATCAGCGACGCATTGACCAAACTGCAGTCTGAGCGCCCGCCAAGGTTTATCACCGCCATCGGGGACGACGAGGGCGGCAGGGTGGTAGCCGCCTCTTTGGGCCCTGGAGTGATTGCGACTCAGCCGATGCCGGGCGCTTCGACCGCACAATGTCTGGTTGTCTTCGACGCCGAAGGCGACTGCCGCTTCCTCGTCGGGGACATGGGCATCCACGAACGCATCACCCCGGCGGTGGTCCGTCGCCATGAGGCGGTCATCGCCCAAGCGCCATTGCTCGTCATTGATGGCAACTTGTCACTCGAATCGATGGACGAAACGCTCCAGATTGCACTTCAATACAATATACCAGGTAAGTCACAACCACTTTTACTTCTCGTAGGTTAGGTGAAGATACGGTATATATACTCGTATGTCTATGAGGGTTTTGCTCGTAAAGACACAAACAACACGAACGCACATAATCGGTGAAATGAAATAATTAAGCAGAGGACAGACAAGCTTAGTCTCGGTTTGGCTTGATTTACGATGCTTTTAATGCCATAACGCAGACACAGTTATGTGGAATGAAGTGTTTAGTATTCGGTGTTCAATGTATCTTTGTTTGGACCAGACTGCAGTCCAGGGAAACTTTTGGCTTGCCAACAGGGAAAGTTCAGAGCATGTATACTCATACATACGTTCAAACGATTGGGAAAGTTTGGGGTTCGCCTGAAGTTTGGAAACCCAACGGTTTTTAATATTAAATAAATTTGACAACTTCTCGCGCATGCGCTCCTAGAACTTTCGCAATCTTTAATCGGGTCCGTCCGAAGTTGAACTTGTTCGCTAAGGGAAATTTACGACTCGACGATGCTGTGCTTGGGAATTTCGGGAATAAGTACCACGGGGAACAAGAGCAGGAACAGAAGGGGCACTAAAACTAGTCAACCATTGTAATGCGGTTCTATTGTTGAGTGCACACGCTCATGCTAGCGCTCGGTGCGAATTAATCGCACTTGCGCTGCGCTCGTTAGGATCCAATGCAATAGTTGGTGGGTCATTATCATTACGGACGTGAGAATGTTCTCTCGTTTCTCGTACGAAGATCGATATATATTTTCGAAAATACAAATAGTCATTAACTTAATATAACAATCAATGTGTGGACGGATTAGATTATACAATACATAATACATACAATCTCGCTAATGAAGGCTAATGAAGGCACTTTTAATACAAAAGCGAATGGTCGTTCGTGTCAATTGCAAAAAATAAAATACAAATAATTAAAAAACAGCTAATTAATGCATTTTCAATGCATTTCATGTTTAATCTTGGTGACAGATCAGATCTATATCTGGTCCCTGATATTCCACTCTACCAATGACCATGGTGCTGTGGATTGGGATCCATTTGCATGATGAGATTCCGCGATTCTTGGCGCAGGTTATAACTCACTTTCGCCTCCTTGTAAAGCACCAAACTGGCGAATAAATGCAGGAAGAATGAACACACCGCGATCCCGTAGGACCAGCTTAAGTAGTTGTAATTCGGGTACATTAACCAATCGCGACGCGTATGCGACGCCCCAAAGACCACGACGGCTAAAAACAAGAACACAGCTGAAAGAAACAGCAGAATATTAATGAAAGTTGAACACGTTTATGAGTGGAGGACTTACTTGTGGCTACAACGCAAACAAAGTCAATTGCACTGAGGATGTACTCATATTTGAGTACGAAATTCAAAGGGTATCTGATCAGCTGCAACGCCATTATGCAGTTCGCAGTGAAGCTCAGCATGAAAGACATGGTCACGAAGGCCTGCACGGACATCAGCCAGGGAGGTAAGAGCCACTCTCGGATGACATGGTACTCGGAGGAGAAGACATGGTGGCAGCCTGTGAACTTCTTGTCGAATTGGTAGAGCGGGTACCGGAATTGGTAGAAGCAGTACTCCCAGAGCCCCATGTTCTCGAAGTTGTTCGAGGTGCCTTCGAAGGCTTGCACCCAGTACGGCGAGCAGAAGGCGATCAGCAGGCAGAAGAACGCCGAGTATGTTACGATGGCTGCATTTTGTAAATATTCTGCAACCACAAGGGACGGTTCTACAAACGTTGAAGAAAAGGTGGAAGTGAGTACTTACGGGATGCTTTCGGGTACTCGTTCTTCTCCAACCCCATCTTGGTCATGGAATGGGACACTTGTTTGGTTAATTAAGGCACACCTAACTCCAATGCACTTGATGTGTTCTGTTGTGTTGTGTTGTGTATTAATCACCAAACATTGCAAGAAACAAGTGCACACACGTAGAAGATGGGTTGGGCAGCCAGTGTTGGCATTCAGAAACAATACGTATATTTGCCAACCTACAGACGACATTTTTCAATGAAATCTTTTAAAGTTTAAAGAATTAGGATATTTAAACATATTTTTAGTGGTTTTCATACCAATTCAAATACGAATTAATAGTTAAATATTTTAAAACTTTGGAACTAAAGCCGGCCCCTTGTAAAACTCTTGGTGAGTGTGTTGACAGCGCCCTCTAGGAAAATGTCCTCTATGAAAGTTATGAACTCAACAGTCTTTTAGTGTCGTGCTTCATAAATATTAACGTTAATTACATTTTAAGTGATGGGTGATTAGTGAAATCACTTGGGACACGGGCCATCGATCGGTATGTAATACTTTTATTAACGTTACAAGTAAATTTCTTTTGGGAATGATGTACAAATTCGTCATATAAAACAACTTACAGCTAAGTATAATGTATGTAAATGTAACTATCAATATTGAATGATATTTGTCGCAAACATGATGTGTCGCGATGATATACAAGATATTGCATTCGTTAAGGTACTCTGAGATTAATGTAATATAAGGCCACCTCAATCTATGGTAACAAACTATCCATATCCTATTGTAACCTAACCTAATCTAGTTTACTGATGTCCAAATCCAACAAAGAACATTCTTAAACTTTACAATCAGTACTTTAATAGAAACTTCAATAGAATTTAATAAAAGTCAAAGTCAAAAATAAACTGATACGTTGATTTAAAGCTATTTACTCGTAGGTATGTATGATCAATACGTATTCTCAAACGTAAAAATTGTACCTGTACACAAAACATTAAAAAAATGGACGGATTTCGATGAGTTTTGCGCGTTCATAGTTTATGTATGCGTTAACTTAATGTACATTAAAATTAAGTAAATCTGAAGCTTTAAGCTTTCGTTTCGTGCTCCACCTCGAAGCGCATTTGCGATTCTTTGAACTCGCGTTCCTTGCGTTCGTAAATATTGGCATCGGTGAAGAACAACGTGGAAGACACAAGCATGGCCACAACGCCAATGCACGCCAGGATGAAGGACCACCCGAAGAAGTTGTTATCATGGCCGGGCATCCAACCATTACGATTCGCGCACGACGCGAAGACTATGACAGCAATGCCTCCACAGATTCCCCCGGCGAGTAAATCCCACGCTAGTATCTTCACCAACAGGATAAACCTACAAAAAGACCAATGGTTTAGACTTTTCTAGAAGAAAACCATGCATAACGTGTACCTTTCTTGATCTGGACCGCAGCACAGGAAATAAACCAATGATATAATGGCTCCGAGAAGAACGGAGATGAAGCACAACGTGAAAAAGAATTGCGTAGCGATCATGAAGTCCGGGGCGAGATGGCCGCGGATCTTGTCGTAGCCGGTCGTGAAGGGGTCGTAGAGCCAGCGGCATCCCACGAAGAAGCGGTGCTCGTTCAGGTTGGGGTCCTGCAGGGAGCGGAAGCAGTGCGTCCATAGACCCAGGCGGTTCAGGCGCGCTCCAGTGATGCGATAATCAGAGACAAGCCAACTGGGCGTGCTGAATGCAACCACAACCAGGACGAACGCCACGGCAAAGAACCCGAGGGCCACGTTGCCAGCGAGCGAACGTCGCTTCATCTAAAAACCATAAAACATGAAGAAAACACTTAATATTTGCATTCGACTATGAATTATTTGCAAATGACATGAACTTTAATGCGCATTCATACCTTGGCGCTATGTCGCTCCGTCTTGATGTGTGTATGTTGAACGAAAGCGAAACTAGGACAACTTCCAACCAGCACAAAGCGAGCGAACTGAATGAATTTAAGACCTTTAAGAGTTTAAGTCAATTTGACAGCACGCCGCCGACGCAATTGCATTTAGATGACTCAGTTCGTCCAGCACACGACTTGTATTATCTTCATAACTAACGAGACGCTACCACTGCGATCGCCGACTGTTTATTTACTAACTCAGCCAACGCCAAGCCAGAGTTGCTCGATGTGCGACCACTGACGATGACGCGCGTTGACCACACCTGCGAAGACTGCAGTGCTTAACAGGTGGCAGGCAAACGCAACACGCAGCACGCACTATTCCAGTACAAGTCTTCGACTTGCTGAGCGAACAATAGAATTTGAGTGTTGCCATAGCTACAGGCTACTGACTTAAATGCAAACAAACATCGATTTACTTCGGAATGCAGCGTAAAAAATGAAATTGGTCGAGATTAATACATATTACAAAATGGCGCCGGCAGGCCTATGTATTTCCTTGTGACGACTTCAAACTTAATTGCGTGCTGCGCAATTGTAAGGTCACATTGTATGCAATTAACATTGTCTCATTGTGCGCCAGGGGCCATATAATCACCTCGCCTTGTGAGAAAAGATTACGTTTCATGAACTTTATTAGTCACTTGTACGAAACCTTACGTAACTTTCTTTTGTTATTGCAAAAATCTTATCGTATGTGAACTGAGGAACAAAACAATACA
>NBZA01004017.1:0-20791 GCA_003054995.1 Aleochara bilineata | reverse complement strand
ATCACTTGTAACGTTTTTCCACTTTTCTTGTTGACTTAGGCTCAGTTACGAGTCGGAAATGAATCAGAGGAATACAGTGGAATGTGTCAATGTGGCGCTCCTTTCAAGGTGCAAGGATTACAGTGCTGAGTGCGCCAAGAACCTCCGCGGTTGTCAATCGCGATCGACTGGGACATATTTGAATAATGGCAATTGCAGTGATTGTGCGCGCAGAAAACGCAAAAAGTTCAGTGCGCGACGTGCGATTTCACGCTCAGCAGACTCCATTCACGCTCCTGGCGATGCACGTCCCGCAGGATACACGGTATGTGCATTTTTATTCAATTATTTTTAATACGCACGCGCAAGCGCTCCAATTAGAAAATTGCATTTCATTTCGCAAAGTAGTATTATATTAGCACAAAACGGAAACACAAGTTAACGAGGGCGCTGCACGTGCATGTGTTGTGTTAATTTCGGCGATATCGCCGACTGGTATATACAATTTGTACGGACTTGCATTCACTCTTATCGAGCGTTTTAGGTGCGAATTGATTGCAGTTCGTAAACGTTTATGTTTAGTTTTATTTGCTGCTGGAGTTAATCCGCTTTGGTGCAGCGTAGGAATGCATGATTGACGTATTGTTGTCAAAATGGAGTTGAAATTGCAGATAAAGATGAAGATGAGTAGGATTTCCGGCTTGGCAATGCAATTCTATTACTTTACGTTCACAAACAGTGGACATGTTAGGAGATTCTTGAGATTCTCTTAGCAGAATTCAATTCTCAATTCTTTGCTCATTCTGCAATAGCAATATATGTCCTGAAATGAAGAAATGAATTGAATTGTTCGATCATTTTCTATACTTTTTACGAACTTAATACGTATAATCGCATAGATCCTAGGATAGAAATCAAATAAATATCATTTGTATGGCACTAGCTGCACCTGGGACCAAGTTGTTTCTATTATACTCGGAAGAGCAAAAAACGTGGATATCATTTAATGATTTTTTCAAATCGGTTTTTGAGAAAGCGCATATTCAAATAGCGTATGTTGGAGCGAAACATACGTAACGTAACGTAACGTATGTACCTTGCTCTCCATCTAATGGTTTCGCCAACCTTTTATCGCTATTGCCAAGCGAGTGAGTGCAGCCGCCAGCAAGCGATCGCTGGATCGACGGATCGCGACGCTTTTTCCACTACCACTGTGTGACCGTAGCCGCCGCCGCCGTTGCCGCCAACACCATCAGCGCTGACTTACAGAGTACAGCAACGACGGAGGCGGCAAATGTGTCTGTATAGACATATCAATGTGGATGGGCTCGAACGAAGGCAGCGTGCGCGGGTGAGCTTCAGTCTCCGTTCGTTCGCCCTACGTTACGGTCGCGCTTTGCCGCCTCCGGCATCACCAACGACACGAAACCTCTCGCGAATCAAAACCCCTACGAATCTACCAGCCAATTTATTAAAAGTTACGTAAATTTATTAAAAAACCCACTTTAATTAATACTAATATGTGTTTTATGAATTAATTAATTCATTAATTAATTATCTTAAAAAACTAATTTGCTTTGTACTTAAAAAGTCAAGTTGAATTCTAACAAAAGTTCTCTCAAGCATCTTGCTGGTTACGGTTTAATTCTTTAAATGTAAGAACCCTTGATGAATATTAAAATTTACATGTAGATTGCTTTCTGCGAGTTCAATTCGTTCAATTCGAGCCATGTACTTATGTTTATTTACATCTTGGCGACCATTAGTCGTTGTGAATTCATCAAAACACTTCACTTCCTCGAAGTGAAACACACTTAATCCGCTTATTATTCGATGTCGTTTCGTTTCGTTTCATTTCATTATTGGCATTATCATGAAAGTATGTAAGAAGCTAATTTGCATTCGCGCCGTGCTTTTAGCACATCAAACAATCGGCGCTGGGCGCTTTGTTGATGCTTGAATTATTTATTAGCGATGCATTGTCCTCCAACCGCCAGCCGCCTGCCGCCAGCCTGAGAGTGATTGTGCGCGTTAAATCACGCATGCCGACGGCGATGCTGCCGAATAATGCAAATTATCTATCTATATCCTTGCTTAATTGTCCTATTTAGTGTCAGCATCGATTTTGAAATGAATTGTCCTTGCTATTTGTCTGAAGGAAGGTCTATTTCCATCCAGAGGCGCATATCCGCTCACAGCAAGCACAGCACGCTTGATTAACATCGCGTCCCGGCCCGTTCCATCCTGTCTTTCTCACTGCTTGTTTACCAAGAATGGGATTAGCCACCACCATTACAATTCTCACTTGTTATGTGCTAAGATGTTAGTACTTATCTTCATAATCATATTCCCCCCAAACTAAACTGAGATAAACTAGAGTAGAACTTGTTTTCTTAGTAAATTTCAAATTTGAATTCATATTTCTTGTGATTTATGCTAATTTTGTCGTTTGCTAAGATGCTATCTGCCAACTATAATAAATCATTTGATTTTTTTTGTTGAGGTTATGTTGTTATGAAAGAAGGAAAACAGGAATAAAACAAAACTGAACTAAATTAATGCCAATAAATCAAGTGATAAATAATAAATGATATCAAATTTATTATGCGAATTGAACCTGAACCAGGACGAAACAGGACGAGAAGCAGAAACTGATATTCAGCGCATTCGAACTGCACGAACGCAATTTCAGTCGTAATAATTAAACGCCTATCGGAAATACAAATTATGCGCTTCGTGTTTCAATTAGTTTAAAATTAGTTATTACATTAATCAAGATTTAAATTTAACATTCACGGGGTGCCGTTGCCGCCGCTTGATTTTACTTATGATAGCAGCAATTAATTAAACAACGAGCCAAGCCAAAACAACGAAACAAACTAATTTCCCTTTATTTAAACTCACACCGCAGAGTTACAGTGTGAAAAAATGCGATTGCTGCTAATTAAAATACTCCTGACTGCTGATTAGCCAAAGGGTTATGCACGGCGTCGCGTCGCGTCACTTAATGATCTGGCGTTTTCTAATTGCTTCTGACTTGGCAAATATTAGCATCGGAATAATAAATAAGGTGCTGCTCGGTGGAAAAGTAATAACCAGACGCGTTCTAGAACATCTTGCTGACAGAGGTAGAGAGGGTCTCATTGCGGACACGATAATGTCACTCCGATGAGGGACTACAGCTATTAGTCCTTTCCCACAGGAGACGAACGAGAACGCCGTTTCGTTGTTTCATTTTCCCTCTCACTTTCGGCACACAGATGAACATAATAATTTAAATCATTGTTTGGGTTCTATATAAATAGAAATATCCTTACAAAAGTTTCGAACTTTTACTTGTTTTATTGATTTTTCAGCGGATTTCTTTGGTTTTTGCTCGGGATTTCTTAGCTCGACGCCGCAATAGATTACTTTTTATCTTTATCTCTATATTTATCATTCTTTTTTCTTGCCTGCTGTGTTTTGCTCAAGTTCTGGCATGCGTTGCTTATTTCTGGCAAGTTTTGTCTTGAAATACTTTGCACCACTGTTTCGTTTCGTTTCGTTTTGTCTTCGTGTGGGGTATTTGCAGTCTTGTCCTACTTTCGCCTTTCACCCTTCGGTGTAAAGTCTTCTGTTTCTTTTTAGTCCGGGTGGTGGTTGATTACACAACATACTCAAATAGACATTTGTTCATTTATCTACCTGCCGCAGTGCTTAATGTATTTTCAGCGCAAATATTAGCTTGCTTAACGACGTAATGTATTAAAAAAGCAGGACAAAGAATGAAACTTTACTTTACTTTTGCGCAGGAAAGCAGACCCAAGGTGGTAGTTTAGTTCATTTCAGTTTAGTTGTTCGGATGTTTTGAGTTATGGGTGCGAAATGCATACACACAGTGGTCGATGGATCGATAGAAGAATAACAACAAGCAGGTGTTTGTGCCCTGCAAGGATTACAAGTGCAGGCCCAAGCACAAGCACGCATTCGAACAAAGAACAAGTCGAAGAAAGTCGACCCCACGCGAGGCGAGGGATGAACTCGCCAACACTTCCTTGCGTGTCTGTCTTCCTTCCTTCCTTGCTTGCTTTCTTATCGAATCAACAGTGATTATAACCAAGACTCGATCAGAAACCGTTTTCTGCGAGCTTGAATGCGAGTGCGAATGTTACTTTCGAAAGACCCAAGGGAGCAACCAAAACACTCTCAGAGTAATATTTTCAAGCGCACATTTTGGAAATTTCATTCCTTGCTCTCTTTGCATCCAGCATAAGATTAATGATATTATCACCTTGCCGGCGCGAAATAAGTTGCCTATTTTTACGCCGCTGCGTGTTTCCGAGGTTATCAACCAAGCAAAGCCATGGAAGAGAATCAATTACACGCTTCAAGGGCTCGGAAAGGATTCAGAGTTGTAATTAAAATAATAGTTAAGTATGAAGTTTCAGTTCAGTTCAGTTGTGTGTTCAGCTTACGTGTCAGCGGGTTCGATTTTTCCATGTTTGCACATTGGCCGATTAGTATCAGGCCCGATGTTGTGATAAAGTAGATTTCTATTTTTCCACCATTCAAATTACCATCCCCAGGGTTAAAAATAACCATAAGCCCGGAGTTTTTCACTCGGCCGATTAATCCGGCCGATAACAATTGCTAGCCTCGTTGCAGAGACCTGTAATTAACCCATAAAGCGAGGTTATGTTCGATGTTGTGTTTGGCGGCGACCAAAAATAAATTTCGACACGAATCAACAATGAGCCGAAGTTGATAACATCAAACGACCGACTTCCCTTCGGTTCGGAGGCGCTCATTGTGCTCATAATTATTTTCGAAAATCAATTGCGCCACAACGGCTGAGGTAGACAGGACTGGCCATAAAACACTGTGTCAATTAAGGGATTTTTATTACGTTCCCGACGCGCAACTGGCTTTATTTATAGCAGGCCAAAGTAGGGCGCAAAGTTGGGCCGCGTTCGCGAAATATATGAATGCCGAATGGATATCGACGAGCAAATCCATTAGCACAAGTGTCACCGCCGATCAATTTTTCTTCTAATGCACGAACAACATACAACAATCCCATGCCAGCTAGTAATTATTTATAAATTAACGAGCTAACAACATCCTGGAATTAAATCTAGCTTTGGAGGGAGGGTAGGTTACTTTCGTTAGTTTTCTTCTGTCAATAAAAAAACTGAGAAAATCTGGCACAGCATGCGCATAAATTATGATCCTTGTGTCGTAAACAAATCCGTGCCTAGAAAGGAAGAAACAGCCCTGGTTTCCAGCATTCAGCATTAGATTGCATCGAAAAAAGGCAAAGGCAACAACCGTACGGTTATTGATAGTCTGTTTCCTCGGAGTAGATTATCATCGGCGATGCGCTTCCCTTCGGAAATTGAATTTCGTTTTTAGGGCCGGCCGTCAGCCAGCAAGACGTCGATAATGCAAACAAGAAATATCATTCAGCGATTGCATGATGAATGAGATGAACATGAACTATCCTGCGAACATCGTCAGAGTCCAACTGAAACTTGAAGTTGAAGCTGAAGCTTGCATGACGCTGACGTTTTGATTTTTATGTTGATTACATTTCATGTTGTTGTTGCGCAGTTGAAACGTCACCACGAGGGAGCATGAAACATCCATGTCATTTTTCACTTATTTACGCCTACGCTTATCATGCATACGAACATTAAACATGCCAAGGTTTTTCATATTATTTCAATAGAGCGCCCTCGGCGCGCTGTGCGGGGCGCGCACTGACTGATGTGTGCAGCAAAGCGGAACCACTCGCAATTTGCAGCTGTAAAAAACTTTATTAAAACACCAATGACACAGCTCTTAGATTAAATCACATGCGAATGCGAATGCGAATGCGAATGCGAATAAGGGTTAAGTAATGTTAATGCAGATTTAATGAAATGTTTCACGCTCGCCAAGGATAATTGATGGTGACGTGGACGCGCAGTGGCGAAACTTGCACGTGGACGCCGCGTAAGACACAATCGTGTTCAACATCGTGAAGTTGTTCGCCAAACCGCTGGTGAAGGCTGCGTTCAGCGCGGACGGCAACAGCGAAGAGGTGACGCCGCACGCGACATCGCGGCCTGGCCTCGCCGGCAGTGAGCTGAAGCAGCCGCAGGACGAGCAGCACGAGTGGAAGCGGCTGGTGGGCTCGATTCGACGCCGCGTTCAGCGAAATGCGCCCGCCACCGCTGCCGCCGCCGCCGAGAGCAGCCCCACGACGCCCACGCCGCCGAATGCTGCCCTCAGCCGCAAAAACTCGCTGACGCAAGCGGCGCGCTTCGACTTCTTTCGCCGCAGCCGTGAGGAAAAGAGTCGCGAGCTGGCGGACGATGCCGAGAAGAAGATCGAAGAGCGTGAGGAGCCCTCCAGCTCTGGGTCTTCAGCACCAAAAGCCCAAAACGTCAAGACAAAGAATGAAAAGCCTGAAAAGAGCAATAAGCGGACGGGGAATAGCAGTATTTTCTTTGGATATGGGAATATCAACGCCAAGAGCCAGCGGGATGACTTCCTGCAGGCGACAATGCGCATCTTCCTGGTGGTTTCGCCGCCTGTCGGCAAGATGCAGGTAAATGTCACAAACTAGTCAGGTTATTATATCCTGCGGTCGAAAATGAACGGATTACGTGTCTTTGCGTCTTGATGTACTGCTGGTGGACGCGTCAAAGTTCAGACTGGAGTTTTAATGAGTACCAAGTTGTTATAGTTCATGTCGGGCATGAATGTAGAATGTAGAACATGTTGGATTAATGCCAGTGCTGCTGGGCGCTTATTAAAACTAGCTGTAGGCAAATGAACGGGCGAATTACAAGGCGCAAATGCAGTTCCTAAAGCAAAGATCCAGTGAATTTGCTTTTCAATTTTATTAAGTTACTGTAACAATGCGCACAATGTATGCAGAAATGAGACGCTCCATCTCGTAAAGCGTCAGGGAAATCAAAATAACAAGGGGTTTTGGGTTTTGTCTTGATTCGTTCTTGTCCGTGCTGCACAACTGTCTCAAGTTCAGCTCATAAACTCATCAACAATTCAGAATATTGCTTGCAGAGCGAGCAAGGATTGTGTTACATTCTGTCTCGTCGCGTAGGGAAAGTTTTCTCTTCGACGGATCGCGCACGATTTAACTTGCCGGGAGCGTAGTTGCGTCGGCATTCAATTAACTACTCTTTTAATTAGGCAAATACTGGCAAATCTTGCAAACTCGCATGCGTGAGGAGAACTCATTCAATGGTTGCGCCGCTGGCAGGCATTCAATAAATTAGATTGCGTCTAATTTATACGGCGCTTGAGGAGCCTTCTTCAGGCTAGTTTTAAAGGAGATAACAGCGTAGAGTGGCTCCACGAAGCACGTACCACGTTTGCGAGTAATCCTTTCGCCTAGATTCGCAGGATTACGTGAAAGTAAATGAGTAAACGGCTTGAAGCAAACCAAGCGATATTATTTTTTAATTGCATATAATTATGACGCGCGATAACATGGTTTAACGCTTTTTTGCAATTACGTATTCACTTATAGTATTGCGTCGTAAATCTTGCCAAACATTTTAACGGCCAGTGTTGAGTTTACGATGGCAATTTGCTGTAATATTCCGAAGATTAAACCGACTTGCAGTTAAGGGGGTTAAAAGTTACATAATTCTGCGAGGTTTTACATGAAATTTTAGTGAAATAAGAATAATTAAACCCTTTCAAAATGTAGTCGTAAAGAGGAAACGGAAACGGCTGGTAAAAACTATTATCTATGGCATCACCACTCGCATTGTCTGGTGGAGGCGTTCAGGAATGCAATAGAATGAAAGCAAGTGAACTGAAGTGAAGAGGATGGACTTGAAGCACCTGGAAGCATACTTAGACGCCAAATGTAGAAGCATTACTTATCCTTTCATTACAAGGCACATGAACGGCAATTCATTCGGCGTTTAAACTAATTGTGGATATTGCCGGGCATAAATAACTTTGCTGTGGATTCCGATCTAAAGTTTGCAGGATTTCCCAGGATATTAATTTATCACGCTCTGCGAGTATAAAATGCGTGCTGGGATGGATGATGAATTGCCGCTGCGCCTAATTATAAGTTAAAATCGTAGGGTTAATATTTTCAGAAGTTGCTAGCCTGCAAGCCACAAACTGACGAGGGCGCTGCAGGCTAGAATTGACAAAGTTGGAAGTTTCAAGTTTGCGGCTGGTTTTATTTGAGCTCGGAATGGGGTTCATGTCGATAATGATAGTGATGATACGTGATTACCGCGTTAATTTGTTTATCACTTGACAATTTCCCTTGAAAAGTGTCTTTGTTTGAAATATTTTTAGGTTATTGGCGATATTATTTCATATCGTTACAAGAGATATAAAAGTAAACCAATATCAGACATTATTTACTACCAATACTTTATTTTATTGTGCTTTTATTATCGATACTTTAGTTAACGACCAAAACTATGCTTGATAACGTTTTATAACTTTTGAAATATTATTGTAGATATTAATAGATGAATATTATATCAAACCATAAAAGTTTATTTAAAAATATTATTATTTTTAAGTTATTTAGTAACTTAATTAACAAATATATTATAGTACATTAATTAAATACAAGTTTTTTATACATGAGCGATATAAAAATGGAAATTTAATTAAAAAATGCATTTCATTTCAAGCTGAAAATGTGAAACTGTAAAACTATATTAATCCATTGTAATTACTTTGTTAAAATTGCCTCAACCATAGTTTCGCCTCATTGCACTGTGAAATATTAAACAATAAACATGAAAATGCCAATTACTGCCAAACTTTCAATAATTTCACGAATTCAAATGACTGTACATTATTTATTGGATATTGTATTGATATATTATCAACGTCAACGTCAATGGCTTCAATGGATTTAAACTGCTCTGCATGTAGGGAAACATCATAAAAGTGATTTATCATAAAAATATTTACGCACAAGGATTCCGCATTTAATTTCCGCTTTTTGCGTGTAATGGCCCAGCACAGTTATTGCGGCGCATAGACCTACCTATGTATGTATAACCCAACAGAGTCTCGCTTTGGTCTTTTGATACCATGTCAGACGCATAATTAATCTCCATTAATAAAAAATCGTCCCGCAGCCGCCGCCGCCGCCGCCGTTTGACAACTTGCATTTATGATGAATTAATACTCAAACAATGCGCTCAAGATGAAATAAAGACAACGAACGCGTTAAAAGCTTCATTAATCACGTTTTTTTCCATCACGTATGTAATGTGACAGAGCGTGATAAAAGTGCAATTGTAAGACACTAAATGAATTTGTAGTTTGTACATTTCTCAGCTTCAAGGCGGTGGGTGCGGTGCTTCTTGAAGAAAAGAGCATACGAATGAGCATCATAAACTATAGCAGCCAGCGGCTGCTTTGAGTGGATTTTCCTTTATGCGCGAAAGGGAAAACTTCCACTTCATAAATCTTGACAAGCGCTAAAATCATCATTTTTACACTCCTAGTGTAGCATATTGTTCGGTACGTCACTTTTTCATTCATATTTATAATGTTCCCCCTTTATTTCCAGGACATTCGCGCGTGTCTTACGAAATACTTCTTCAAAATTCAATTTGGTGTGCACACTTACTCTCCTTCAAGATACTTATACTTTTTCTTCTTTTTTTCTTTAAATTAAAATTATAAACTTTAACTTTGAGGGCACAAGCTGGTGGGGCGCTGAATTCATTCAAAAAATGTCAAATTTTAATATGATATTGATTGCATAATGTTTATTATTTTAAGAAACCGCTAACTGAAATAAAACAAAACACCTGAATAACTTATTCATGAACTTATTCAAGCAATTGAGTGTATTTACAGTTTCCTTCTGTTTATTCTGTATATTTATAGGTTTTGTGCATCGCTTTTAAAATTAAGTACTTATATCAATATTATTGATCTAATATTAGCATCATATTGGCTTAAATTATTCCTAAAACCAGAGGACTGACCGTTTGAAGAAAATTTTTCTTGATATGACTTACGATAATCCCTCATTTCATCGGACTCATTTCATCTCTTGATTCGATGCAACTGACAAACATTATTGACAATTCAATTACATCTATTGGCGTTGCAGTGCGCTCACGACTTAATCAAAACGAGGCGGATGATGTTGCACTCCAGGCGATAACATGAAAACCCAACGCAACGTGGAAACTCGACACGAGTATATGAAGGATAAGAATGTGCTTGAAATAAATTAATTAACACTCGACGAGCAGTATGCTCGCTCACTCAATAATCAATAACCTAATGAGTGAATGATTGTCTTTCAACCAGAGAATAAACGAAATAAAACAAAAACAAAACCTACGAAATTGCATTGCAAGGTAGCATAAATATCGCATTTAATGTTGAGTTATAAAGGAGTTTAGCATCGCGCATGCCATAATGTCGTACAAAGTACTCCGGGGGGAGGCCGTCCCATAAATATCCTCGTTGGCGGCTAACCAGCGCCAGCTTCTTATCATATATCAAATTCCAGCGTCATATTGTTGCAGGCAAAATACACGGAATGTCGTTTCGATTGCACGATCGAGCATAAATTAAAATGTTGCTCGCTTTATTGACGTCTCAATTGCTGCGGCCCGGCCCTAGTACTAAATATAATTTTTGCCATCTTTTCAATAGCGCGCCGGAATGTGGCGGAATGTTTTTGTCCTTTTGTCAGCGAAGCATTAGTAGGTGCACGTGTTGAAAGCACTGCCGCCCCCGGAGGCGCAACCTCTGTTCGCTTCATGTAAAATTCATATATGCTGTGGGCCCTAATGGGACTTTACTCGATGGCAATTTGCGGGCGAGAGAAGCGAAGAATTGAATTAGGTTTAATCCACAATGCCGCGTTTACCTCCAGTTATGTGGGTATGAATTTCAGTCGCATTGTTATGGTTATATTAAGTCGTAAAGATTAATGTCTTTGTGGTATGCAACCAAGTACGCAGGCAAAGCAAGGATTCAAAACAAACGCTGCCGTCGCGTCGTCCTGCCGTGTTATTTTTAGTTCACTTCTTAATTGGCTCGCCAATCCGATGAATTTAATTAAATGCAGACGCGTCTTACATGCCCAAATTGAATCAATTGTCGTCGAGCAGCAAGCATTTCTGTTCTTTTTGCGTGCCACCCTTTACGAACTTCGTACGGGCTACTACTATTCGATACTAATCACGTTTAGCTTGGAGAGTAAACTCGCTTGAAGGTTCAGTTCACTTCAGTTCAATTCAGTTCAGTACAGTTCGCCTCTCGGATAAACTGAACTGGACTGGACTTCTGTATTTACGTACAGAATCGAAATGGAACTTATTGCTTGCCGGGTGTTTGTTTCGGTTGACTTGTTTGCTTTCACCGAAACTTCAGATCTAAGTCATCGGACTTTGAGCTCGTGAGACCTGGACCACCAAACCAATCCGGCTTTTGTAAGCGAGGAAAAACACAAAAGCGTCAACGTACAGAAGTTTTGAGAGAATTTAGATTAGAGACGCTGTTTTACATCGTCAGTCAAAGAAGCCAACCGGAGAAAATTCAATAAGATGAAGACGAGACGAGGGGCGCCCAGCACCGGTTGTTGAACGTGATTTGCAGCAGACGTCGTGAGGGATGATGAAGATTAAATGATAACGTTGCGCGTTTTAATTGATATTCATTGATTCAAATCCAATTTGATTGAAATTTTCATACGCGAGTTTGGAGCAATCAACTTTTTGATTACGCTGCGTGCTGTGGTTCACCAACGGACTGAACTAACTTTTGAACATGCGGCTGAAGCGCAATCGAGTGATATTTTCGCAATAAAACTGCACCAGATATAAAGCGCTTCCTTCTCGTAAATTGACGAAGTAATTGGTTAGGTTGCTGGAAACCTCCAAGAGGCAAGAATTTGATTAAATTGTTACGCGCAGTTACGCACATGTGTAGCATTCTTTATCATTGCTGCGCATTGTTGTTACCACTGTTGTATAATTGCTGGAAGCTTCCAAAATCCGACGCGTATATTTGTTAAACATGCGCTTGCTGTGCTGTGCTTTGGGCTGCCTGCCACCCTGTTTGTAATAAACGTCCAACCGTAGCGGCACTTCCGGCGCACTGCAGCTTCTCGCATTTCCGTGCTAAACTCTCATTTACATGCAGACAATTATTTCACCCACCGGATATAAAATAAACGTACATTTTCATTCCTCCTGAGCAAATTATTTAATAAAAGTCACATTTTCAACAAGAAAGCTGTACAACGATGTTTGGATAAACTGCTGTCCCCTATTAAACCTTTAATGAAATAATGTTTGTCTTAAAACTTTGCAAAGTTTGGTTAAGTCATCTGCTCTTCGGGCGAACTTTGCATAAACTTAACTATTTTACGCAAGATACACACACTTTATGCCTCATTTTAAAGGCTCTTTCAACAACTTCTTGAAATATCTTAGTTAAAAGTTTGACGATTAATATCTTGCGATGAAAATGCAAAAGAAGTGAAATTAATTCTTTGTTGTCGTTACAGGTGCGTTCACGCAGCTTGAATCACTTGGATACGTTGGAGATGCGCCAAGGCAACACGCTCGACGCGGGCGAAGAATTCGTCGGCGGTGCCCCAGCATCGGGGGCCGAGGGGCACTTGAAAGACGCGCGATCAGAGCCGGAGTGCATCACGCGGCCGCTTCTGGCGCTACCCACGGAGCAATCAAGCACAATCAACGTCTTGCCGTCATCTTCAGCCAGCAGCCCGTCCCCGTCGCAGCGCAGGCACATGCTAAGTCGCTCGCAGGTATTCCAACAAGCTCTCATTGATTAATCACTAATTAACAAGCTTCACACCGAATTACACCACCCCTGGCGCGAATACGAGACGAGACGCATTACATTTGTTTCCAACAAACAGACAGCCGACAAACAGGCGTCGACAGTTGCTGAAATGTTGCTGAAATCCAATACTAATTAATTCTTTTATTTGTCTTCCTTTCGGCCATGCGCTTTGAATAGAAATCAAGCAGCGAGTGCTTCAGCGTCAACTTTGAAGTGGGCGACGAGGCGACATACGAGACGGAGTTGTTCTTCCCGGCGACCAGGGGCATCACATTATAGTAAGTACAAACCCCGCCATCCCTGTGTCTACTTATTGATAGTATTATCACGTTCGGGTGCGTAGCAGTTGTGAAAAGCAATATACAAGGTATTAATTGCTTTAGGGGGTCTTAGCGGCATGCTAACACTGATCAGAGCTAATTAATTAATTATCGATTAGCATGCTAACACCGGCGGTGCGCATTGTTAATAATGAATTAATCGACACATGTTCTGGTGCATTTCATTAACCTTTACGAAACAGGGCAATTCCTTGGCGCCCCATTAGGGCTGCCATTAGTTATTGGAATTTTGGGCATTCGCAATGTTTTCCAGCAATTTGTTTTATCAGATGGGTCGGCGTATTGGGTCATTTATACCGAAACCCTTGGGGGTTGCTGGTTCCCTCTCTGCCACTTGGAAATCTACTCAATCTCACTCCATTTCGTGCTTGAGTATTTATAGGGTAATACCAGGCGATGCGTGCGCCTAGTTTAATGAAGTTTATGACGTAACAAACGCAGCCAAACGTAAAATAAAACTTCTTGCGCGCCGCCACACTCTCGCAAGTGGATGTGATACGAGCAATCTTCATATTTTATTCCGGCGAACGCTCATAAATATTTAACATTGTGCATGTTTCGGTCGATGCTTTGCAAGTTGCCCACTCTTCCTTCCTTCTTATTTCATTTCATCTTCGCGCAAACGGGTGGAAATGTGAAGAATACCTTCTCGGTTTCTTGGTTTTTGCGCTTTTCACCTTGGCCGGCGTGCCGTGCCGGCCAGTCGAGTTGAAACTCATTAACATTACTCACTCACTCATCCGTTCGCCTCTTTTTACATTTCCTGCATCAAAGCAGAGGTCAAATATTATAAGCATAATATCGTACGTACCCCTAAAATGTCAAATCAATATTCTTATGCATGAGCAGAGCCAAAGCCTAATTCGCATTTTCATCCGCCCTCGGCATTGCTAATAAAGCAGCATTAGCATGTGGAAGTTGTCAGCGTATTGCTGATCAATGTCAAACGATTGTTTCGCATTGTCAACCGAATGTGCTGTTCCGTTCCAGCGAGTCGTTATCGAAATTATGCGAACTCCGCAACATCGACCTGTCCACATGCGACGTGTGGTTGTACGACCGCGAAGCGAATCAGCAGTCCTGGCTGTCGTTATCCCAAGACACAGCCTGCCTGGTGGGCAAACACGTGAAGATAACGCCGACGGACGCATCGAAAAGCGCAACGAAAGCAACGCTCTTCAGTCAATCGACGCAATATCCGCCTCGGGACTCGCAACAAACATCATCGCATTACTTCCCCTCGCATTCGCGCAAATTATCCGGGGTAACAATATTCCAGAGCCTAAGAGGCAATCCAGATCATACTGACTACCGCGTGTGCAGAATTTCAGACCACGTACCTCTGGCTTCTTCAGCTCGAGCACCGAAGAAGGAGACTACGATGTCACAAAGAAACAGTCAAAGCGCTGGTCGACGACCCTCTTCGGCAACAGCAAAGACTCCAAACAGTCGATGGAGCAGCTCATTGAACATCTCAATCACTATTCGCGATACGGCGTGCCACGTACGCAGAATTACAGCGTGACTAACTTGGAGGCGCAGGAAGCGCTCAATCGCCTGGAGGATGACTGGCGGCAAATAATCGACGCTAATGGTGAGTGCATGCCATGTCAGAAGTTGCATTACGTGCGAGTGATTCCAGATCTAAGCGAGAGGCAGCAAAAACAGCAGACGGCGCTGTGGGAACTCATCAAGACCGAGGTGGCCTACATCAAGACGTTGAAAGTCGTCACTGACCTCTTCCTTGCGTGCCTCATCAATCTGCAGGCGTCCAACATCCTCAGAGACATCGACACAAACAAACTCTTCTCAAACATCAGCGATATCCTCGAAGCAAACGAACAGTTCTGGCATAATTACCTCTTTCCCTTGGTAAAAGACATGCGAATTAATCGCCGCCCCCCGTCGCTGGATGTAATGTGCGAGGGCTTTCTTAAGCTAAAAGAATGCTTTCACGCGTACTACCGGTTTTGCGGTGAGCAGTCGCGGTGCCAGCATTACTGTCGCGAGAATTTATCACACAATGATTTATTTACGGCGTACCTGGCATGGTGTGAGACCCAGAAAGAGTGTAATCGTCTACGCTTGATGGATATTCTTGTGCAACCAATGCAACGACTCACGAAATACGGCCTCCTACTGAAAGCCATCCTAAAAAACAGCGAATTGGAGACTGACAGAGATAATTTGAATATTATGGTGTGTTTTCCAAACGAATTGTAGGTTACGGCTTCAAATTAACCGTTTTTGTCCTTCTTTGTCACAGGTTCGCTCTGTTGATGATTTTGTCAACAATGTAAACTTTAGTCTCAAACAAAAACAGGACAACGAACGGCTGAAAGGAATAATCGCCCGCATCGAAAGTTACGACATAGTTGTAAGCATTTCTTTCGAGGACAATAGAAAAACTTGTGTTGTGCATGTTGTGTGCTTGCGATTCCAGGAAACAAAGGACGACGACTTGGAGCGTCTTGTTCGCAACTACAATCAGCTGGATCTGACGAAGCCGATGCTCAACTGCTCCATCGAACGACGGCGGCACTTGCTCCTCGAAGGCGATCTTAAATTTAAAGACAGTGCGACATCAAAGGTTGTCTTTTACGCGCAATGCACAATCGCATTGTATTTAATCATTGGCGTTCCTCAATTTCCAGATGGAAGTGCATTGTTTCCTGCTGACGGACATGCTTCTTGTGTGCAAACAGTCTACGAAGAAAGGAGGCGCTACGATGCGCGTTATCCGGCAGCCATTTTTGATTGACAAACTAGTCGTTACGGAAATTAATAAGGAAACCCCGACGCTGGCGTGCGTCTACAAGAACGAACTGGACATGGCTGTGAATGCATTCCTCCTGCAGAACAACGACGCGAAAAAGTTGCGTAGTTGGAAGGATGGCATCGCCAAGGCGCAAACGTTGTACGCGCAAGCGAAACAATCCTACTTACCGGCGGAAGAAAGTCTGGAAACTGAGTACAGTTTCGAATGTCCTACCGATACTGACTATCAGTATTGTCTTCAGGCACCGAGGTCGCCGCTGGCGTCTTCAAGTCGCGCGAGTCGGGTGTCGTCTTTAGCGCATAGTCACAGCGGATCTGTGGAAATGAACGACCAAAGCTCACTGGGTTCTGGAAAGGGAATCTCGGTAGAGAACGATAATCGCACCGCGTCGATATCCAGCGACGAAGGCGTACAACCGCTTCCGCCGGATGCCAAGACGGCAGCAGGAAAAGGTGCCGTAAAAACCCATCGGATTTTCAATAAAACGCCCAACACACTCTCGGTGCAGCCGACCTATTCGCACCACTTAGGCCAGTCGTTGCCGAATTTGTCCTTGGGCTCACCGAACACAATTAGCTGCAATAACACGCTGTCGGTGCCGAGCACGAGCAAGAACGGGCATTTGCTGAGCCCCACTCACCGTGGCATTTCCTATCCGCCGCCGTCGCCAACTCGCGGCAACCTGCGACGCGGGATGGCCATAAACCAGAGTAAGAACCCGCCGTTAATCAAAACGCGACATGTCACGTCGAGCGCCAGTACTGCGGGCGGTAATGACTTCGACGTGCCGGTGATTGCAGGTAAGTGAAGAGTTGATCCTGAGATATGTGCTCATAAAGCATACAGTGTATGTCTCTCTGGCTCTGGTGTGAAGGTACGCCAACCCGTACTGTAAAACTATTTCCAGAGAGACACAGAGGGACACACATTGTATAGCGGTCATTGATGTCATAATATGTTGACGATTCATTTTGCGCTAGAAGAAGAAAACTCGGAGGCGACGTAACTCATCAAACATCCACTCCGTCAGCCTAAAACTTAAAAAAGCTCTTCTCGAATGATCAAATCACTAATATCAAAACAAACAAAGAAACTAATGTTGTTGTTGCTCTCTTCTTCTCTCCATATCCTTCTTCTAATCAAATGCAATACCGAAATGTGCGACGACCGATTTGTGCACACAAAGCAATTCAATCAAATCAATCAATCCGAATCGGTCACGCTCGATTTATGCCGCAATTTTCGGTGAGCACCTATTTTTCTAACAATTTTATCTGTATCTTTGTATATACTGAGTAATGAGCATTCTCCGCACCGCAAGTGATGGTTGGCTGCAAACCCCAATGATTTTATTTCGTTTCAACTTAGTTCACAGTTATTTGTTTTTTTGCGCAACAAACACTCTTAAGTTATTTGCATTCATTCGCAGTCGACAGCAATGCGTGCGTTTTTGCTTCTGCCTTTTTCATCCACGGCTTCTTTGCTAAGTGTTCCCTTATTGCCATAGACCAGATATTGGTTTATGATTAGATATCTCAGATCTCATAGAGAATTAGGTTTGCCATTTGTTCGAGTTCGTATTGTAGACGATTGTGCTTCTAGGAGTGACCAGTGAGGATATGGGAGTTTGTAGAAATCATCAGAAATCGAAGAGAATTCATCGAAGTGATAATAGACGGTACCACACAGCAGGAACGATTGACGATTTAAAAGTAAACTGCTCTAAGTGTGATAATGATATAGGAAATCATGTTAGTGATTGAATTTATTTTTCAGAAAGAAGATGCAAACATGCAACTGGGCTTGCAAGGTGGGATTCTTAAACGTTCTTCGTGGAACTGTCTAAGCACACAGGCGAATGCAAACGTTGGAAATTCGGAGGAAAACATCGACTAACCGTTTTACAATTTCTTACGCACATACATGCGTTTTTTTATAAACATTATTCGAATTGTTTGCAACTGATGTTTTGCCCAAAGGGACATTTAAACACTATGCTGAACGCCTTTTAAAGAAGGTTATTATAAAACGACATATTTTCCTTGTACATTGTTGTATTGCCAGTCTTCCTGATGCAAACTATATCAAAATTTTAAATTTGTATGCAAATCAATGATTGTCAAGGAAAGTGATCGGGTTTAAAGGACATAATACGTTAGATTACTTAAAATCTAAATTCAAGATGATAGAATCAATCAAACTTGTTAATGAACAAAATCTACATTACATACCTACTAATAATAGATTATACTACCATTAGCGGACCAAGAACGAAACAAAATGTTGAAAAACAACATAGTAATAATTACTTTAATGTATAAAAATTGTTTTCCCCGGCGCATTTAATAGACAATTTGCGCTGTTTTGGAATACATTGTCCAAGCGTGTTCTTTAAGAAACAATTAATAGTTCAATACGACACCAATTGTGTATATTTGTGGTGTCAACTTGAACCGTAATACATTCCAGCAACTATGATATGCGAAAAGGTAATTATTTTCAAAACGACGTGTAAATGATAATAAGTATTAATAATACATTGGCCTAATTTTTATATCCTAATGGCGGTTATCACTCATGCGATTTAGAAATCTTACAAAGAGTCGTTTTTGAACTTGAAGCAATTGAATTGTGTTTGAAGTATGTACAGCTGCAGCTTGATGACATCATTATTGTAATTAAATTACAATTAAGTAATGAACTAATTGTAAGGATGATTCAAGTTGTTTGTAGTCAGTAGATGGGTTAGAAAATTTGTGAAAGTTTGAAACCAAACTTACGGCCTAAATTATTAGTTCTTTAATGCTTTTAAGAGGAGAGATTACTAGGCGCATATACTATCGAAAGAGTAGATGAATTGAAAAGACAAAACATTAAAATATTTTCAGCAGGTTTCAGTGAGGCACAAACAACATTATTATATATTTTAGGAAATCTTAATTCGATTGCGAGAAGTAGCGCACAATTAATTTATTTTCTTATATTGTATGTACTTATTTATTTTCATATTTTTCTAGTTGTGAGGAAATGCATTTGATTTAGTGCATTTATCACTTTATTTAAATCAATCTAATGTGCAATGACAAACGACAGAAATGTTAATGGTTTTGTTGTTTTTGTTAACTCGTTAAAGAAGAAAGAAGGAATAATATGATTGCTGAATATAAATAACTGTACTCATTGAGAATTGATAAAAAGTTTTATTCCATTCTAGTGCAACGCAAACATGTACACAGCATATAGTTCTTTGGGGAAGTGCATTTGCTTTTGCTTCTTAAAGCACTTCAGATCACTCTTCTTAAATATTTCCATATACGCAGAATAGGACCTTGTGAATGAAGAATCAGTTCCGTCCATTTCAACGTCACCACTGGAAGACATATTTTCTTTTATAAATATAAATCCCTTATCGGCCAATGCTTCCCTATAAATTTCATATACATACATACTTAGTAGATTTCTATAAAAGCAGCTCTAGAATAACATACTTGCACCTTATCAGAAACTTAACCAAATCATCGTCAGTAAGATGACCAAGTACCCATTGACATACAATAATATCGTATTTTTGTGTTGGATAAAACTCTTGCAATCCCACAGCAGAAAGTTCGCCAATCCTATCAACTTGATGCAGTAACGCTTTCCGGGCCTCCTTTAGAAACTCAGGGTTTTGTTCAACTAAATCAACCTTATCATATATGGATGTCAATAAATACCGAGATATTCGGCCAACGCCGGCACCACAATCTAACGCACGAGATTTGGTCACAGATTTATCGCTTTTAAATATCTGCTGAAGAAAGTTTCGTGAACCCTGAATATCAATTTGAGAAATATGTCCATAACCACCAAGAACGGCATTTTCTGTAGCTGGTAAATTCGACCAATATTCTTTGGCATTTGTGTAGAACTGATCGTTGTTTATTAATGTATTACAATTGTTTACAACTTCCTGACTTCGCTCTCCTGCAGATTTGTTATTACTTGGACAAAACATATTTATATTAACCTCAATATATACTTGATGTTGGCAACCAAAATACCTCACAGCTACAAAACAAAGAACTGATTGCACAAATAAAAAGCAGTTCTTAAAAACTTCAAATACGTATGACTAAACACCAATAGATTTTATTATGTTGTCGTATTTTATAAACAAATCTTATTTTCAAAATAATTATACATATGCGCATACTTTTTCTCAAACTTGAGAGTTGGCAACGTTGCTAAATGGAATTCCATTTCTACTAAAGTACCAAAAGCAGTCACATAGAAAATGCATACATATTTGGTTCCGATCCTTTGAGGTATCAAGTTCTATTAAACTTTCAAATAAAACAAGTAACATGGGGAAAAAAGGTTAGTAATATTTATATCAATTGTGTTTTGATTGAAAATATTATAAATTTATTTGTATTGTATATTGTGCAATATATACTTCACAGCCACCGGGGATTCACATATATTTAGGCTGATGCAATTTGTAACACTATTACAGGAAAAAAGGGTAAGCAAGCCCCTCAGCAAGCGGCACCTGGGTCATCTTCCACAAGTACAGGAGAAAGTGCTCCTACTGGAGCTCAACATGGTGCATCTGTAAATAATCCACAGCAGAGAGGTGTTACACCTCAGCCACAGCAACAATCTGCTCCACCACAGCAAAGGGGTCCTGCACCAAGGCCACCGCAGCAAACCGGCCTGTCACAGCAAGGAGGTGCTGCACCGCATCCGCAACAACCACCTCCTGGACAACATCAGTTCTATCCACAGCAGGAAAGAGGTGCTGCACGACCGCCACAACAATTTGCTTCACCTCACCCCCAACAACGATTTGCGTTCCCGCAGCAAACGGGGCCGGCACCTCACCCCC
>NBZA01004014.1:8306-20752 GCA_003054995.1 Aleochara bilineata | reverse complement strand
GGCGAAGGAAATAATCGCCCTCGACGTACTTAATGCGAATGGATTCGCGATCGATTTCGATGTCCACAGCGTGCAAGTAAATTATGTCTGTTGCTTCGTTGCACCTGATGTCGATTGAGACAAAGCCATTGGTGGTGAAGTTGCCCTCTTCCAGGAAAGGCATGACTTTCAACCTAACAGCAAACAAAATCATTCATCACTTACTTCAAAATAATCTAGGATTAACTTTACTGGTAATGTATTGGTTGTAAGTCCTTGGGAATTCGAAACAATTTGTTTGACTTGACTTTGTCTAGAAGTTTGGCGAAGAATTTCTTTGGATTGGTTGAGTCCTGCATGTAGAGAGGTAAAGATGGCGAAGAAGGATTTGTCAAGGCTGCAGGAGGCGCGTCGGCTGAACATTCGTAAGGCATCAGAAAGTACACGGCTAAACCAGCCA
Organism: Aleochara bilineata; assembly: GCA_003054995.1. Classification (NCBI taxonomy): domain Eukaryota; kingdom Metazoa; phylum Arthropoda; class Insecta; order Coleoptera; family Staphylinidae; genus Aleochara; species Aleochara bilineata. Next base: position 20,313 of record NBZA01004014.1, on the reverse strand, counting down.
GGACTGCAAGGAGAAGCGCGCCCATCACGAGGAAGAAGCATACGAGCTTGGGGATGCGAACGCCGCCACTCTTCGGGCTGCCGCTCACGTTGTATTTGGTTGTCGATGGGGTTTCAACGTCAGGAACGCCTGAAATATTAAGATATCGTCGTTAAAATGACTTGCAACCTGCATACATACTCGTAAATCAAAATGCAGTGGAAAGCAGTAAAACGCATAGAAATAGCAAACATTTTGTAATTAGTCAATGAATTTCTATTCAGAGCGGTTGTTGCTAAATCCAGCACTGTTTACTATACATTATTATGGTCGATGAGATCATTCATTTGCTGGTCAAACCGCAATAGCAAAGCGTTTTTAAACTAAACTAAACTGAAATTGCATAACCTTACAAATATTCATGACACAATGTTTGTTTTATACAACTTTAAACAGTTTCAGTTTAATTAATTACCTTGACCGTAGTAGCCCACCATTGTCACCAGTAATTAATTAGTAATTAAGAACATATGTATTGTATAAGATACTTTATACTTAAGTGAAGGTTGCACTGACACTGATAATTGGAAAAGTTTTAAATCATTTTAAAGTTATTGTTTTAAACTTTTAATTGACAAGTTTGTTTAGACTTTATGTAAGGAGACTATTTGTAGAAATGCGCTTTATAACTAGAGTCCGAGCGTCGCGACGCTGGCTAGCTAGAAGCAAAGCGTCTCTACGTTTGCGAAAGTCACGTTTCGACGTCGGGACGCGAGACTTGTGTGGCAGTTGCAATGCAGGAAGTGCGCAAAACTGTATTCGCCGTCGCGACGCGCGATGCGAATGCGTAGGAAACACTGCAGCCGCAGGCAGGGCACGCTCACAAGCAAAAGTCCATTAAGTTTCATAATTTTCTTTGGCATTTGCTTCAAACCAAATACATTTTTATATATATTACCTGCTCGCTCAGTGGGAAGATATTTTTGATTTGAATGTGACTTAAAAGATGAAACTAATGTTTAAGTTTAAGTTGCTCAAGTTTAAACTCATTGAGCAGGATTAACTGAAGACTTAAGTTGAACTTTAATTATGAGTGACTAATGGCGGCTAATATACAAGAGTAAATACATAATTATTAGCTGCAGAGTCGGAACGTATCAAAAATAAATCGCTTGTAGACTTGGGCTCAATGCACTTGATGATTTCACACAACTTGAAACTTGAAACAATGCCAGAATGCAAGAATTAAATGAGTTATTGCACTGCTCATTTTATTATCAGAGCACTTTAAAATTACTTTCAATTGTGAATGAAAATATTTAGAAATATTCAAATATTGGAGTATTTTACTGATTTTTATCATATGTTTAAAATTTAAAAAGTAGGTTAATTGTATTTTTGTAAAATTCTGTAAAACTTACTTTTATATTCAACGCTGTTACGTTCCGACATAATGGTTATAATTGGTTATAACTATAATGGTTATAACTGACTAGACTGATGAACACGAATTTGGCATGACCATCTCACAATAATTAATTGTCAATTAACAATGAGATAAAGTCATCAACACTAATGTTTTAAGCACTTAAAGTTGATACACTTTCCATAATATGTAGTTTAAAGAAATCTAAGCTAAGAACAGAGTCGAGAAGTATTATGACTGAAAACTAACACCACAACTAACTGCGAAAGTTTTGCAGTCTCACGCCAGCGTCGATCGAATGTCAAGCACGACCTGAAGTGTAGGAGTCAGCAGCACTCATTGTCACCAGCTGCATAAAACCGAATGGAATTGAATACAGTGTATGTACTTTGTTTTGATGCTGATGCGAATAATAGTAAGCGGTTGCAATCATGGATTATATTGAATGGCTGAACCGATGAAGTACATATACTCTCAACTCACCAACTAACCAACTAAACTAACACCGGCTATACTTAAACCATGCGTGTGCTAATGCCAAATGTGTATGTATAAACACTAACAAGACATAAAACCTTAAGAGAAGAGGGAAGCACACCACGTGCATGGAATGATCGCGTCGGAGTAGGTCTTCAATATGTAGAATATTCAATCAGACAGTGCATAGAAAAAGCTACATGTGCACAATGTCTTTGCATACTTTTTGCTTCCATCATTGATATTAAATGTACTTGCGCTTATAATTTTGTTAAGTTTGTGAATGAATCTTATGAAACTTACTTGGAGAAGAAAGTTGACTGGTCTGCCCACGGACTAGTCACACACTCCTATAAAGAGCGACTGTCAATATTTTCTTATAGACATGGAATTGAAATTGAATATTTGAAATAATTTTCGCTTTTTGAGATAAGATAAGGTTAAGTTGACCCTTATCAGTCGTTCATTTATTTAATTTGTTTATAAATCAATCACTACCATGGATGTTATGCAGTATAAAGTAAAAACATGGGTAGAGGAGGTAAAAGTATGGTATTTTTGGAGTTTTCTTAAAGTATTATATTTAATTCGCATTTAAGAATAGATATAATTGTGTGTCAAGGTTGGTTAATGGTTTAATATCATTGCAAAGTGTGTAAGACCTACTAGTCAAGTTTGATTTATTAAAATATATCCCACTTTGGGTGGCAATAATATGCATTTGCAACACATGGCTGTGCGTCGGCGAATAAATAAACACAGAGTCAGAGTGGCGACTTGACTGGATTTGCATACAGTTTAATTAACTGTTCAGCTTATGTGATTAGCATAAATAAATTTTCTGCACTGCCGTGATGCGATTACTCATCGAATCGAACGTGTGACAAATACGACAAAGTATGTAAGTATTCTATTTAGTTCTTCATTTGATTCCTTGACATTGTTAAACCGTTACCAAATTTGCAAGTGACATTTCACAATAGAAATTTACATAGCGTTTGCTTGAACGGCAATATTATTAATTGTTTTCGGATTAGATACCTATTAATGTTTCTTGAGTCATTAAACTTAATGTTAATTAATTAGAATGCACTCTATGTCAAGGCATGGTATAATAATGTATTGTTTTATGATGTTATTAAAAATAAAAACAAAAACTTTTGAACTGTCAGTTTACTGTCATTTTTTGCACTGTCAATTTTTTATTTTGACGTATTACGGAAATGTAATGGAGGAAGTTGAGATTCTTATAGAGAAACAGATACTTTAACAAAATATTTTCTTTACATTTTTGGGCTCACAGTCTGAAGGCATGTGTCGGCGCGATGGAAAGCAAAATATTTAAAAATAACGATGAATACACACACATCCATCAGATTCTCGTAACGCGTATGAGATTAATGAGCAATTAATTGCATAACATGCAAATACATTCAGTTTTATGAGCAATTGCGCACGCGAAGCGAGCTAATTTTATACGTAATTTAAATAAAACGGAAATGCGTTGTCTATCTCTTGCAATCTTCACTTATTTTTCCATGTTCATAGATCACCTACACATTGCTGTGACTTAAAATCCCATTCAAGCAAAGTATTACTCACCGAACAAAAAATACAAGAAGAAATTAATAAATAAAAACTAATAATGAATATGTCCGCTTTGAATGCAATAAAAATATCATTAATATTCAAAAGCCGATTCAAAGTGTTTCACACAACGTTTGTACTATGTACATACAGCTAGATGAGCAGCTAGATAGCGTAGTTGATAATCTGTTAAAGTAATTAAAACTAGTTACTAGTTACTAGTTGGAGCAAACACGAAATAATTCATTTCCGAGTGGCGCAATCGCATGAAAAAGAAGCAAAGCAACGCAACGCGAAGCAAAGTCTCTGTTTGTGAGTCTTAAACAACTTTGCTTGATTTTCTTATTGTTCCTTGTCATATGGTGATGCTTAAAATATCCCAAATCGGAAAGGATGTGAACAAGAAAATATTTCTCAAAGATTCCAGAACTTCCAACTAATTGGTGTCTAATTGTGCAGATCTAAAGTTAGTTGCTGACTGACGTTAATTAGTCATCTTGTCATTTTAAACACGTTCCTACAAATGTGTTGTACCTTTAGAAAACTCAAGATATTTTCTTAATTCCTGCTTCTGCAACTTAATGGATTGTTAAAATGATCATTAATTAATTCTATGTGTGCACACGTGAAATAACAAAATGGAACGCTTTCGGAACTTAATCCATTACGAAGTCGTCGCGTGCACACAATAATGCGACTTCCTCTTGGCGCGGAAGAAAGAAATATAGGGCGAATGGATCATAAGGCGAAAATAAACAGACTGACGACTGTTTGCATTATCAGTTGTGCCATTTCACGCCTCAATTTGATGGTCGTGACAGTATCAGGTGAGATTCTTACCTGCTGACCTAAATTAAATGTGCACTCATCGATTGCACCCCCATCTTGTTTCGCTTCGCTTGCGTTTGCTACGTTTTATTACATTTCTTCGCCGCATTTAAGGATGGACAGGACAATCGATTTCTTGCAACAAGGCCGCTCGATTTGTGCCATCAGGCTGATATTTTTGATGCGAGGTCGTAACATTTAAAGGGCGCGTTTTTTAGCACAGCGGGTGCACTGTCACAGTTATTGTCACACATCACAGTGCTGTGTGTTGCCTATACACTAGTATTCTTTCATGTTAAAGATTAATTGTTATTGGACGCAGAATTCACCCTAGTTTGTTCCTTTTTTGTCTTTGGAGACTTGTCGTCGGTAGGGAGCATCTTTGCTTTGATTGTACTAAGGTTGCGGGGGGAAAAACTGGCGCAACCCCAATTAGGAACAGATTTATAGCCTTTGCTTTACTTTACCTTTACTTTTATGTGTTTTTCAGTGTGGAAAGTTTCCTTTACTTTTTTATTGCGTTTTACTGATCTTGGTAAAATGTTTCTGGTAATAACAGATTTATAGACTGTGTTAGATTTATTACTTGAACACATTTTTCAGATAAAAACAAAGAAATAAGTTAAACTCAAGTTCGTTAATGTTTTATAACAATTCACTAATTAATAAATACTTATTGCATGTGTACATACATCAAAGAACTGAATGATTATTTGAATATTAATATTTCTTTGATAAAAAGTTGAAATTGTGTTGAAGGGTGCATTTCAGGATAAAATTAGATCATCCCACTTTGTCTTAAGAAAAACAACATGGAGCTGTGACAGCTTCAAGCCGACACAACGCGACAACACACAGAGAGAAGGATGAGTAAAATGTTACATCTTGAGAAATTGGGATTGGAATGGGATTGGGAATGAGATCCTCTCTCTGCTTTATAAGTCACCAAGCAGTGATTTCTACATGTCATTTCAGTTGAACTTATCACGTAGTTTACAACTCACTTCTAAATCCACAGTCATAGTGACTTAAACTTCTGATGATCGTGTAATTATAATGTTTTGGCAACGTTAGTTAGTCAGTGAAAGATGTACAGTGAATACTTGCAAAGCTTAAGCTACTACCAGTGTAACAGTTTACACCTGCAAACTATGACAAATCCATCGCAATTCTTTTATTATCAGCAACTACAAAGCCATAACTGTCATTCGCATTCACATCAAGAGGTTTCCAATTTGGATGTGGATTGCGTCAATCTAAGTGACAATTATCACCAGTCTGTTCAGTTTAATCAGGATGTAATTAGTGCGGATTTGAATCAAAAGTGCACAGAACACGAGGAACATTATCTTTCACCTGACGCGTCGGACATGACTGAAACGTTTTATCAAGCGCGTAATTCTGAGCAGCTTTGCGAAAATGAAACTTGCAATGACTTTCAATCAATTTTAGAAGGTGTTTAACTTAGTTATACTTAGTTTAAATAATTAATCAGTTAAATGGCATTTGTTTATCATTGTTGCAGACAATTATGATGAATCTTCTCATCAATCTCATGAAAAACTTCAGACAGCTTTGTCCCTTCAACGCAAGGAGCGCACCGCGTTCACCAAGAATCAAATAAAAGAATTGGAACGAGAATTTCTGCATTCAAATTATCTCACACGATTGCGTCGGTATGAAATAGCCGTTGCACTGGATTTGACAGAAAGACAAGTACATTTGCCATCATCTTTGATTAGTTTTCCTTTATCGCCATTTTGTTTGATTTGCAGGTTAAAGTATGGTTTCAAAACCGTAGAATGAAATGGAAACGTACAAAAGGAAACGACCAGACATTTACAAGAAAATGTTCAAGGAAATCCACTAAATCACTTCAATAATGTTATTTTAAGAAGAAATTTAATATAATCTGCATTTTAACATTGAACTTTAACATAATCATACCAAATCTTAAATCAATCAAGACTTGATATTACAGAAACACAATCAATAAGCATTTCGCATTCGAATTGCCAATGTTAAGTATCTTAAAGGTTATGAAATATTGTATTACGAATCAATTAATTCACTGTCTTCGCTTTCTGCTTGTTTTTCTTCTTAAAGTCAACTTTCTTCACAAGACTGCTATCCAGACTCTTCATCTTTTTGACGTTCGCAACGACCGCTGGCTTCAAGTTGAGCTTTCCCTTCTTGGGGTGCGTCTTCTTCTGAATGGATTTCAAGGATACGCCCGTGGTCACTTGTGATTGCTGATTCTTCTTTACTTTAGGTTTCTTCGGAGGGCGTTTTTCCGGTGACGCACTTTGCTGTGCAGGTTGTTGCTTCTTCTGTGGAGATGGTTTAACGAACTTTGTATCGACTGATACCTCATGGTCAATCTTTTGTTTCTTAGCTAACAAGGCATCCAGTTCAGCTTTCACTTCTGGTCTTTTGTTTCTCTTGGAAACAGTTCCAGCGGCCACAACCGGCTTCTTCTTCTTCTTCGGTAATACTTGTGGTTGAACCCTTACTTCAGTACCCGCTGCGCCCAACACTTTCTTTTTGTCAACACCTGCAACTTGAACCGAATCCAGAAGTCCTTCCTTCTTCAATTTCTTCAATTTTTGCTTGACCTTGATTTCATGCGCTTTCGGAGAGCTATTTTTATTCACGAATTCGCGCGCTTTGGAAACCTTTTCCTTCTTTGAGGCGACAAGTTTCGATGTTTTGATCTTGAATAAGTTCTTGTGCACATCCTCCGGTTTCAGAAGCTTAGTTATAAGGCGCCGTTTGAACATCAAGTAGTCATTCATTGCCTCCGCGGCGACTTTGGCCACATCCCGGTCAGCGAACTCAATAAATCCATAGCCCTTGCTTTTGCCGGACTCGTGCGAGCGTATAACTCGTATGTTCGTAACGGTGCCAAATTGCTGAAAGTACTCTTTCATCTGACCTTCGAAGAAACCGGGTGGAATGTGATTTACAAACACAACACCTCTCTCGGTTGGCTTAGAAACATCAGTCACCTTTTTAGGATATTGCTAAAGCGCAAAACAACAATAAACATGTGTTTAAAACAGGCCATTTGTGAAATTATGTACAAAAAATGCGTTCAAACTCAACATACCTGCACTAGTTTACTAACATCCTGCATGGATTTGGCGAATTTTGCCTGTTTGCTGCTATCTAAAGCAATGTTTGATGGAAGGGTCTCTTTTTTGGGAGATTTCTGCAGTAAACATAATAAAAATGTATTCACCGACAATTGTAAGGTTAGGTGCTAGAAATGCCCTCAAATCAACATACCTGTACTTGTTTCTGGATAGATTTTGTGAATTGTTTCGGTTTTTTGTTGTCCAAAGCAACATTTCTTGATACCTTTGCCACTTTACCCATGATGTCACAGAAGAAAATTGCTGCAAATGTAAGTTACAACTATGAGCTGCACGTGGTTCGACCAACAGCAAAATGAAAGGGAGAAAAGCGTGGTGAGCGAGGTAACCTAGCGTTAGGAACAAAACTTAGAACAAAATTTCGTAGATGGCGTGTTTAATTATAGATACATAATTCACTTTACATAAACAGTACATACATATACAGTATTAAGCCATAAAATTATAAATTAATTATAAAATAAATAGTTTTGTAAGTTTTCAGACATCATTTGTTAACCATGCATTATTTTTCATCTTTTCAATGACAACTCGGTCGTACTTCTTCTCAACAGCATTTTTGTTCATGCCAAATGCGAATTTTCTGACTTTCATAGCTGTATTTTTGAGTGGATACAAAGATTTGGCAATTCCGGCTCTGAAGAAATTTCTTGGGATTTCGTCAATCTCTATAAACATTGCTTCGACACGTTTGTAGAACATAAATTTGTTGTCTAATGTCAAGGCAACCATTTTGGCCACATCTTTCCGCATAAATTCAATAAAACCAACTCTTTTAGTTTTGCCAGTGACTTGGCAGCGCAACACGCGCACGTTGGAGACTTTGCCGAATCGGTTGAAGAAGAAATAAACTTCTTTCTCGTAGAACTCTTCGGGGATGTGCTCGATGTAAACAATGCCTCGGTTGGATGTTGGTTGTATTTCGGGTAACTCATAAAAAGTATCATTCTGCAGCAAAATAAAATCAAATTATTCAAATTAGTATGTATTTCATTTTACTCTGTAAATGTTTGTACTTACGCGAATCCGTTCAGATAGTTTATTGATGGTTGCTGTTAATAATCTATGTTTATCAGTAGCCAGTGCCATGGTCTAAAACTATTGAAATTTGTATGTCGTTTTCAAACTTGTATCAAACTTAAACTAACAAAGCTTGGGAATAAACTTCAGAAAGAAAGCTATGTTTGGCCATAATTGTAATTAACAGATGTCGCTTTCAGACATAATTTAAGCCTATAATTGTAAATTACAATCATAATTGTATAATTATATCAAAGTATACCTGCCTGAAATCATAGTAATTTAGAGATTATGTTTTTGATATTAATGAAGTTCATAAATATATATTATGACTAATTTGTTGCATATGTTTTGTTTATAAATGAAATGTCAAACACCTTTCTGTCTACTAAATATTTGCCTTTATACCGATTATACTATACAATACATGAAGTTTAATTAAGCATTTGCGCGCTTCCCATTGTGCACCGCATGTGTTAATCGATTGTTAACAAACAGATTGTTTCATTTCAACGAGCAAATACAGCCAGTTGCGTTGGCTTGGCGTTGCGTCTTCGTTCCACAGACTATATTGCCCTACAGCTGCCAAGAGCAGTGGCATTCAGCGAAATCAATGCCGTTGTAGTTGTCGTCGCACAGTGCGTTCTAGAACTCTCCGTGTCCGCCGCTGTGGTCCCAATTTCAGTGCCCTAACAGCGTGTGGGAGCACACGGGAAGAATTTGGTTAATAAACAACAAGTGTTTCTGTCCTTCAACATACAGTTCATACTCAATCGCAAGCAAGATGTGTGGTGGATTTACGTGCTCAAAGAATGCATTGATATCGCTCAATGTTCTTTACATGGTTAGACAGTGAATTATTCAGTTAACGGATGTATTCGTTCATTGCAAATGTCTATTTCCAGGTGGTTGCTTCAATACTAATTAGTGTTGCAGTCTATGGCCGGGCTGTATCCATAGTCACAAACCTACCAATTATTAGTGGAATTTTAGCATGTGGGATAATACTGATAGTGACATCGCTTTTGGGGCTGATTGGTGCTGTGAAACATCACCAAGTGATACTATTTTTTGTATCCTTTTATTTACAGTCGTACCTAAGTTATAGTTAACTAGCCCGTTGTTCCAAAGCTAAGAAAGAAAGACATTTCCTTAACAAGGTTTAGTACATGGTTATACTCTTTCTCTTGTTCTTGATACAGTTCTCCGTGGCTTGTGCATGTCTCGGGGTGAACATGGAGCAACAGGAACAATTAGCCGAACAAGGCTGGGCTCGAGTTGACGACAAAATCCGGGAAGAAGTGCAGACCCAATTCTTGTGCTGTGGTTTTGATGACAAGAACACAAACAACACTAAAATGAGTCACCCGAGCTGTGAAATTGTAAATGTGAGGAAATATACTATTACAATTGCACAATTGTTGCTCAAATGATCAAATCTGTAATTTTATTACAGTTATCATGTTGCTCTGGGAGCACGGACATCAACTGTAAGTGCAAAGCTTGCATGCCGTTGTTGCAACAAACGATTAACTACGCGTTCAAACTCTGCGGTTGGATCGGCTTGTTCTTCAGTTTCACTGAGGTAATTAGCTTTTTAATTAGTTGATTAACACTGGTGACATAACAGCGGGTTTGCTTTATCTGTTTATCTATGCTGAATCGCCGTTAACTGTTTGACTAATTGGCGATGGTGTGCTAACATTGTTTTAGTTCTTGGGTGTTTGGCTGACGGTGCGCTACCGTAACCAGAAAGATCCACGTGCAAATCCCAGCGCGTTCCTGTAAGTGCAATGGGTGTGGGTTTGGTGCTACGAAGTTAATGGGATGGGATTTATTAACGAAAAACCTAACCTATATTAACAAACCTAGTACATCTTTAATTCATAACCTTGTATAAAATGCTTGATGTATCAGTCTCTACTTTTTATGTCTGTCATGTTCTTATATTAATTTATTCGTTTCTTTGTGTTGCGTCAGATCGTAGGCGTTCTTTGCACGAGACATTACCGAAACTTGCAAGACCCCGCTGAAAAGTTAGCGACCGCCATCTTTCCTCGGCATAACTTTACGTATTAAATGGCGGAATATTTCCTACATTTATGTGCAGCTCATTCAATTCATAAACTACATATACATATAACTAAAACCTAGAATTGTCTATAGTTCTAGTCTGTAATTTTAACTTTTGCGCCATTGATCTTCATGAATTTGTTATAGACCAAAGCTAAACGTAATCAAGTACAAGTTTTAACTGCGTTTGAAAGACATATCAAAGATCAACGTCTTGTATTTGCATTTCTTATCGATTTCTTTGACTGACTAATGATGTAATTTTAAAATAATTTAATTAATACACGGAACCGGTGTACTAAAGGCTGTTAACTCGATTTCGAACTCGAACAAACCTACATACACAATAACTCTTGCAGTGTGTATGCATTCTTCCTATAAATTACAATAAATTGCTGTTGTAATTAGGTAGAATTGATGTATTAGGTCGTAGCTCAAAAACTATTGGCCCGCTGTGTCCGGGTCAACACTAATCTGCGGATAATACCAGCTAGATGTTGTAATTTAAGTGCAAATATGGATCACGATAGGAGATTAGCTGCTTATATATGTGTTTATGTGTAAGTGAGCATAACCTAAAAGTATAATAATAGTTTGATTTATGCAGATGATGTTTATGATGATAAACCTCTCTAAATATTTTTCTAATTACGTAGAACAAAAATAACTTTATAACGTGTTATAACAGTAGCTTTATGAAATGAATTTTCATCTCCAGCAAACAATTTCAAAGTACAGAATAGTAAAATGGTAGGTAAATTAATATTTTATGAAGATGTAAAGTGTGATTTAGTCTTGTTATAAACCCTTATCATTTATTGCCAGTTTAAGTTCCATAAAATACCATTCTATGTAAAATAATAGTTTATTCCGTAATAAATTAGTAATGCCTTACTTTAATGCAATTTCCTATGAATATTTGTAAGATGTTAGGTTAGGTTAATTTAGGATCTGTGTTAATAATTTTTATAGAAAGGAATATGGTAAGGATGGTGCTTGAACAATTTGGTTGATTCCTGATGACCTAACAGACTCTGCTGGTCAACGCCATTGTTAACTGCATACGTTTTTCCCTGCCCGTAAGACTTGCTATTAGCATAATCGCCCTTATCAGCATTAGCGTTATCCTGCACGTAGAGGTTTTCAGCCTGCCCTTGCTTTTTGCTCTGGTCAGCGTTGAATTCAGCCTTCTCATGGCCGCCCTTATAGGCGTTGTGCGCTTGGTCGGCGTAACTGCCAGCCGTGCCCTTGAAATAGTTATTGCCACCCTCATCATTGGCCTCGTCATAGTACTCCTCTGTCCTGCCAGTTTCATCCTTGTGGTGCGAAGATTTGAATCCCTTGATGACATGCCCCTTCTTATGGTTCTTCTTCTGATTCACTTCATCTTCGTTTTTGCCCTGCTGATCGTACTTCTGCAAACCTTGGTATCTTTTTCCATCTTCAACCGCTTTCTTCTGGC